>JAVLUZ010000157.1:3224858-3272647 GCA_036768485.1 Mermis nigrescens | reverse complement strand
ACTCGCTGATTCTTTGGGTATCATTCGAGAAAAATGAGTTTCGGAACCAGCGAACCGTGATAGGAGAAGCATAGAGGTGTTAGAACAAACAAAGACCAGCCAAGTGGCAGCCGCGGAAAGAAAACCGGAACGTTCAAGCTGCAAAGCTGATGGAAATATGACAGAGGAAAGGCGAAGCAGAATTAGAGAAAGAGTGAAGCGATCCTGAACCAATTAGTCATGGGATAAGTTTAGTTGGAATAATAAAGAGACATGCGGATGTGTTTGACTCCTCGTAACTCATTATACTGTAACATATCATGTTTACTACATTAGTGTAAAGGACCAGGAAGTAGGTAATTTTTACCCCCATGAGGTGGGTGCGGGTAAATGTGGGACGTTCAAAGTACAATGAAACAGACTATATGGAATAAAAAACAGACCTGCGGATGTTTTCATTATACTGTAGAATATAAAGTAAATAGAATAAGTTTAAAGGACATTTACATGAAATCATGAAGTAGGTAATTGATAACACCATGTAATTTATACCCCCATTAGGTGTGTGCGGGTAAATGTGTGACGTTCAAAGTACAATGAAACAGACTAGATGGAATGAAAAACAGACATGCGGATGTGTTTTACTGCTTGGAACTCATTATACTGTAGAATATAAAGTAAATAGCATAGGTTTAAAGGTCATTTACATATAAACATGAAGTAGGTAATTGATAACACCATTAGGCGGATGTGTTTGACTCCTTGTAACTCATTATACTGTAGAATATCACGTTTACCGCATTAGTTTAAAGGACATTTTACATAAAATTATGAGGGAGGTAATTTTCAACCCCAATAGTTTTGTGCGGATAAATAAGGGACATTCAAAGTTCAATGAAACAGACGATTACATGATCCGAAATGATTGGTTCGGATGTAGGAGGGACATAAACATTAGGGAGGAATGGACTTATAGAAACGATAGAATATGGTATTAGTAAAAATTTGTTGAACACAAGTTTGGTCTTGTTACTGATCTTAGTAAAGCCTTAACGCATTTGATCAAGTACCTTCCTTTAAGAAAATTATCTAATCACAAATATTACTGTATCACAGAAATCGAACTACTTTCTATATTCACCACAGGCGACGATGGGATTGGACAACATTTAAGAGACTGATGTGCGATTGGTAGGAAAAAGCGCAAAACTTATCTTTTTTAGACCTCTGCAAAATCCGTCAACAGCGAATCAAATTGATTCGCGCTAAATTTTCTAGCATGACTGGAAAAATGACCTATAAAAAGGGGATGCAGAGCCCACGCGCGCGTAGTCAATTAGATCACAGTGCTCTGACGGGTGAATATGTTGGAAATGGGTGGCATGATTAATGTGTCAATAGTATGATGAATAATAGTTTGTAAAATCGCGATTTACATATTGTTTGTGCTGGAAATGAATTATAGATATGAAGTGATACACTGCATAAATAATTACCTACATAAATGTTTGTTATTCAGGGAACGATTTAAATGAATTTATTAAAAATCGTGAAATTTTGTGAAGATCGTGATGGGTTGCCCGAGAAGCTGGCGGAGTTGGGACTGGTTCCACGCGCAGGCGAATACGACTGTCCAACATGTGGCGGGAAGATGGTTCTAATCAAGGATGAATCATGGGTGGATGGATGGATATGGACGTGCCGGGCGCGTGTGTCGGTCAGGAAACAGAAGGCGCGGCCTTGCGGAGAGCGAGTGGGCTTGCGCAAGCACACGTTTTTGAGAATTCGAAGTTACCGATTTGGAAAGTTCTTGGATTCGTCAATTTCTGGGTCGGAGGTGCAACTTTGCGATTTACTGGCGAACAGCTCGAGATGGCCCAAGAAAGTCTGGTCAACTGGTCATCTTACTGCCGGGAGGTCGTATTTGATGCATTCTTCACGAACCCAGAAAAACTTGGTGGCCCTGGGAAGGTCGTCGAGATTGACAAATCCAAATTTGGTAAGCGAAAATATCATAGGGGGCATTCTGTGGAGGGCCAATGGGTCTTCGGCGGCTATTAACATGGCTCCGGTCAGCGTGTTTATGGTAGCCGTTGAGGGCCGCGGGTCTGACACACTGCTACCCATAATCCGGAGTGGATTAACCCGGGTACGACAATTCTTTCTGACTTTTGGAAGGCATATATATATGACTGCTTGGGAGACCATGGCTACATTCACATGAAAGTAAACCATTCTCTGAATTTTAAAGATCCTGACACACAGACACATACTAACGCCATTGAGTCCTCCTGGCGAGCAGCCAAGTCTAGTTTTGCATCGTCAGGGAGAATCAAAGCACACGTACCCGGTAATCTAGCTCGGTACATGTTCCAAAAGTGATGCAAGGAAATGCAACTTGATTGTACGGTCGAGTTTCTGCGGATGGCTGTGCAGCTGTACAATCCGTGTAAGCCCAGTGCACCACGATTGGACGAGGACAGGGACAGCCGCGAGGAATTGGAGGACAGTGACAGCCACGACAATTGGAGTTTTAGTATAGTAAGTTGTGTTGAAAACATATTTTCTGATCATTCAGTTCAGCTTAAGACGGGCTTAGGCTTAGGCTTAGTTATGTGCCTTCACATTGGTGCCAGGGGATGATGTAAGCCTGAGTCAGGTGGGGCAAAAATTGCGGAGCGAGCGAAGCGGCGAAGCAATTTTGCCCATCTTTGGCTTAGGCTTAGATCATCCCCTGACACCAATCTGAAGCCTCAAACAGCGCTTTTTAGGCTTCTAATCATCAGGAGCAGCACTATGAATCCAAGACATGCCCTGAACCAAGTTTGCAATATGCAAATCAGCCTAATTTGCATACTATGCAAATCAGGCTAATTTGCATATCAAAACTTGGTTTCTGCGGCCAGTTTAGGGTTTCTAGTGATGCTCGCAATGATTAGAAACCCGAAAAACGCTGTTTTGTAGAAATTGAAAAATCAGTAGTTACGAATATTTTCCGATTCTTTAAATTGCGGACCTTTTCTAGCACAAATGCAATTTGCAATCGCAAATAAAAAATTTTTTAATGCCGATAAAACTGATTTACAAGGATATCTTGCAGAATTTGAGTCACTCGCTGATACCTATTATATTGATAAAGCTGATCACGTGAAATTTATGTCATAATTTCTTGATCCCTATGCTTCACGCTTATTCCGTTTGTTACCTGCTGAGATAAGACAATCTTATTCCAAATCGAAACAAGCATTAATAGCGGAATTCTGTCCAATGTACGGCGGAATGCTTTTAAATCGTTTTTCAATGCATGCATAACAAGTTGGTTAAAGCTGATTATCTCGCGCTTTGCAAAGCGTTAATAAAAGCTTAAGCTTATCTTGAAGTTGACTCGCATCATTTCAACTATTTATTGCAACATCAATTGGAACAAGGCTTATTACCGCACATATCGAAAGAAGCATATCATAAAAAACCTAGAGCATTACTGGCTGAATTTTTGGATAATGCTTTAAATGCTGAATACGCAAATAAGGAATTCGAGGATAACAAAAAAGCAGTAACACCGTATGTATTGGTGACAGCCGCTCCTGTAGGAAGCGCAATACCTAAAGATACATCTTGCGCGTCTAATCAAAATGAGTCAGATCGCCCATGACAAAAACGTTCCATCACTCATCGCGTGCTGAAAAGCCAGAAAATTACTCTTGTAAATATTGCACCTTTTGCAAGCGCATAGGTCATATCTACAATGAATGTTCTACGCGTCAGCAACAGGAAGCGTCTAATAATAATCATGATATTCAATCTGATCGAAATAATAACAATTCCATGGCTTGCAACTGCAGCCAGTCGCGTTCTTTTTGCGCCAAAATTGTTTGCCATTGCGTTTGAATTCGCAAAATTGACATCATTCTCAATTGCGATTTTGTAACTCTAGTCAACATCGCTCATCCAATTATGTGAATAATGATAATCGCTTTGAATCTAAGCAAGCACAACCGAATTTTAGGCAAAATTGTAATGATTACCATCAAAATTCGATGTGCAAATTATCAAAACTTGCGTTACAATAATTGCTATACAAATCAATTGTGACAAAACCCACCTTTTGTTCAGTTTCCTAACAAATAGTGTGGAACATATTATAATTCAAACTATTGCAACAATAACGGTTCTAATTGCCCATATGTCACATATACTGTGGATAACCAACCCACCATAAATTCACCCCCACCGCAGCCAACCCTTACGTCTCCTAATGATGTAAACACGATTACTGCAAATGGGCTATAAACTAGCGCAGCGTTCTAACTTATTCGCGTCGCAAGAATTTCTTGGAGGGTACGAGCGCTTACAGCGTCATCTTGCAATTTATGAAAAAATAAATTTGCCTCCAGTTAAAACCATTGATCCGAATATTCCTATCGTAAGTCATGCTGGAACAAATTTGCCAACTATTCTTGTCAAATTTCGTGGCATAGACGTACCCGCTCTCATTGATACAGGTTCACAGGTCACCATGATGACCACGGCTGCATTTTTGCATCTAGGTTTTAACTTACCACCTAAGCAAGTTTTGCAGATTGTTCATGGCGTAGGCAAAATAACCACAGTTGTTTGCTATAAAGTAAACATGACCCTCACTATTGCTGAACAATCTATCTCTACCACAGTAGCTATAATAGATCATTTGCTGGAAGACATGCTCTTGGGATATGATTTCTGTGAATCCGCACTCATGTGGCTTAATTGTATCAAGCGTTGTGCTTTCATAAACAGCATAAAAATTAATCTACTATCATCATATGAAAAGTTGCAATTCCGCGCAAAACCCAATTCAACTACCTCATGTGTGCATGTTTTGCTGCCTGAGCCTGTATTACACCTGGCTATATCAGTCATGGTTCTTGCGATTTTGATGTTGCATTATTCGAACCAAATCCCAATTTTATGGAAAAAAACCTCACTTTTTGTTGCTTCATCTATAGTTGATGCTTCACAACCGGTAATTCCTGTCCGCGTTTGTAACATCTCTAAAGCGCCAATTCACATCGACTCTAGTGATATAATAGGTTCTTTAACCTCTGATGCCAAAGTCGTGTCCCATGTCTCAAATTTTGATGAATGGACACCCGAGCTTTTTGCATCAATAAATAAAGCTTCAAATGGCTCCGCCATTGATTCTCGGCAACAGCAACAAATTTGTGAACTTTGTTTAAAGTATGACTCTATTTTTGCATTAAAAAAATGAGCCTCTCGGACGTACCCCTTTGATGAAACATCATATTGATACAGGGGATAATCCAACTGTTGTTGGAAAAACTTATTGTGTTGAACATTCTAGAAGAGAATCTATGCAAAAGATTCTAAACAAAATGCTTGCGTATAAAATAATTTGTCCTACGACCAGTCCATGGGCTAGTCCATTGTTTCTCATAGGAAAAAAGGACGGAGCCCTAAGACCTGTTGTTGATTACCGCCGTTTGAATGATGTAACTAAAATGCAAGTTACCCTCTTCCTCAACTTGACAATTATTTTGATACCCTAGGCTCTGCCGTGTATTTTAGAATGTTAGATCTAAAATCCGATTACTGGAAAATTCCTCTCGACAATAAATCTCGCAAAAAACTGCATTTATATGCCCTGTTGGCCATTACAATTTTGAAGTTTTACCTTTTGGTTTTGAAAAATACGCCCGCAGATTTTCAGAAGCTAATGGAGCTTGTGCTCGCCAGTCTCAATTAAAAATCTTTCCTTGTTTATACCGATGATATAATTATTTTTTGTGCACGTTTAAAGAACATTTAAAAGATCTTGAAACTGTCTTCATTGCTCTTAAAAACGCAAGCTTACGAGTTAAACTAAATAAATGCCATCTTGCTCATGCTGAAGTAAAATTCCTTGGCCATAGCAATAGTTCATTTGGCATTGCTCCTGACATGTCTAAAGTTGCAGACCTAGTTGCATCTCCAGTACCAAAAATCATTAAATCTTTGCAGAAATTCCTTGGCTTAGTCCAATGGTTTAAGAAATTTGTTAAAGATCTCGCTGAAATCGCTAAACCGTTATTCCGTCTTCTTCGCAAAGATGTCAAATTTTGCTGGAAGGCCAAAACACCAAACTGCTTTTGAGCTTTAAAAAGCATTTTACGTCCCCACCTATTTTGCAATTACCAAAATTTGATGACGAGCACCAATTTGTCTTAACAACTGACGCAAGTAACTATTCGTAAGGTGCTATTTTGACTCAAAAACACTTACCATCAAACAGTCGTTTCATTCTTAGCTATGCTAGTCGTGCTAAATTCTGCCAAATGCAATTATGCTACATCGGAGAAAGAAGCGCTAAAGCAGTAGTGTGGGCCATCAGCATTATTGATACCATTTATATATATTATAAAATTCACTTACGTGATCATCAAGCATTAACTTGGCTAGTAAATGCAAAAGGTCCCATCAGCTGTTTACGCTGTTGGCATCTCAAATTACAAGGTACAAATATGATATCATGTACGTTCCTGGCGTATATAATTGCGAAAAGAAATGATCCTTTTATCACGACATCCTAAATATGATCATGCAGAGCACAAATATAAAACTCGAGTGCAAAAATATCATTAATATCGCAAATTTAGACTTGGAAGATTCTGAATCTGAGGACAAATCGGTTCCACCAGACCAACCACGCGATAATACGTCTAACGCGTCAAATAATAATCCTAATTCACAAGCTAATAACCCTACTGTGCCCATTGATCCAACTATCTTAAACCACCTACGTTTTGCAAACGCCTTCAACTCACTGATGCAGAAAAAGCTGAAATGCTAACACCTGCACGCTTACCCAAGAGCAATGCGCTGATGATGAACTACATAAAATCCGCATAGTGTTTGAATGATTTAACAATGAAAAATATCGTGATGAATTTTTTCTCATGAATGATATCCTTTTTCATTGTTTCCAACCTAAGCGTTTGCCTACCATCGTGCATCAGCTAGTAATACCAAAAGCATTACGTTGTTCCATATTGCCAAATTTCATGACTCCATATTTATTATTTTTTGGTCATAAAATCACCTCTACATACAATGCTAAGGAGGTAATGCACATGGAGAATGATGTGATTGTGTGGTGTAGGAATTGGTGATGTGTGCTTACAATGTAAGGTTGCAATAAATTCCACATCTGTTCCTTTGCAACTAATCAAAGTATCCGCGCCTTTCAAACTCATTGCGTGTTATTGCTTGCATACGGATCTCCCCTCCGGGAATGACCAAATTGTAGTTTTTATGGATTAATTTACCAAATATGTGGAAGATTTTGCTGTTTCTGACATAAAAGCAACAACTATTGCAAATCTTTTGTTAAGAGAAATCATCCCACGTTATGGAGTTCCAAAAGGTTTTGACAGACCAAGGTTCAAATTTTACATCTGCTCTAATTTCGGAAGTCTGTAAACTACTAAATGTTCAAAAAATTATCATGACCCCATATCACCCTCAGTGTGATGGTCTTATGGAACGCTATAATCGCACCTTAATTGACGGTTTATCCAAATTGAGTGCGCGAAAACCAGTATGATTTGGAGCAATTTTTGCCATTTACATTATTCGCGTATCAAGCAACTCCTCAATCGTCAACTGATATTTCTCCCTTCGAAATGTTATATGGTTGCGAACCCGCATTTCCTCTTGACACTTTACTTATAAATGACTTTAAAAATAAATCCGACTTTACAACCCATTGCGGAAAAATATCTCATTGATTGTGTGATAGTGTATCTACATGTGCCGTTAGTTGTATCGCCATTACAATATTCCTTTAGTGCGCCTATTTCGACCATCTGGTCTTTTGTTTCCACCATGGCAATCCAGCCATATTTTTAGATCATTGATAGTATGACATGCGGAGGCAATCCAACCACACAGTGTCAATTGGTTGACTCTGTAGCTACATGTCATGTAGGGATATGAAGATGCAACCTTTTACCCTACAAGTCCCCTAACATTTCTTTACAATTAAAACATAGGCGACATGACCGCTATTCACGTTGAGCCTGTGCAGAGACCCAAAAAAAATCCATGTGCAAGTAGCGTCAATTTCTTATAAATAACATTTATTTCTATTCCTCTTCTTATATTACTGTAGGCCTCCCTCCAATTATTATTAGTTCGGCTGTTGTGGCAAGAATTGGCTCTTTTTATTTTCCAGCATGTCATCTTCGACTTTATCAGCGCCTAAGCGAAGCATTGGTTTATTTAGATAAAAGCAAGAAAACTAACTGTCAGAGATGGGCATTATATTGCAGGCAGTTAGGGATTGGGAATCGGCCGGCCACGACTTTACTTGCATGATTATTTTGGGGTAAAACCTTTTCATTATATATTTTCATCAAAATTCCGCCAATCCTTTTCGAACCAAAAATTATAAAAATTATTACATAATTCTTATAGATGATGATGGCCTGGATTAGAGGTCTTTGTTGTTGTGATTTTCAGGTACAGAGTGCTATTGGAACCGAAATTTATAAGTAGTTTCTATAGGTAGGTTCCGCGCAAAACCTTTCAATTCTTTTCGCAAAAAATTATTCTTTTGGTCTAAAAAAGGTCCAAGGACCTAGGGCGAATATCAGGGTTATATTCTAATTACTCCTGTAAGTTAGGACTTGGGTGGCTGGCATCTCATTCCTATATTTCCATAAGTACCGGACCAGTAAATTCCTCGTGGAGATTTTAGTAGTAAGTATTTAGGGTCAGTTGGAAAAGTGCAGGTGAATTGCCGCAGTTTCCAATCCAGCGCTAGTTGTAGCAAAGGTACTTAGGTAAGCCCTGAAGGTACTTATTGGGGTTTGTTGCTTTGGTAGTTGTTATGTGTTATATCTTCCCCACGGCAAGCTGTCGGTTTAGTTATCCGTACATACTTCAAGTACTTAATCAGCAAACTCGTTTTAGCACTAAGACAACTCCAAAGTAATCAAAGCCCAAAAGTTACAGGAGGTCCCCTGAGGTTGCTCGTGACAACCGATTCGGTGTCTGTCATCATTTAAATAATTACATAATATTTCTTTACACAAAAATATTTATTTTGGCATTCTAAATATGTGTATTTGTTTTATCATATTTGCGTGACGCAGTACGCATTTAATTTGGGCATCGGTGGAGAAAAATTTTGTGGCTTCGAAACAAAGCTGTTGATTTGAGCACCTGTGGAAATAATTTTGTGTCTTTAGAGCAAAGTTGCCAATTTAAGCATTTGTGGAAAAAATTTTGTGGCTTCGTGGCAAAGTCATTGGTATTTTTTTCTATACCCAATTGACTAATCAATATATTTTTCGGCCACGCATATAATTTTTCCTTCGCCTCTCTTTTGTACTTGTTGCTATTTTGGTACACAGAGGTACGTTTTGAAAAACCCATACCTAGAGGGGTCCAATTGGGAAAAAATTTTTCGGATTCAAAGATAAAATGATTTTTTGGAGAAAAATTTTCTTTTACCTAACGTTCATATTTCAAACGTTCCATTTTTAAAATGGGTGGTAAGAAAAATTCTTCGTACTCCTCCAGTTAAAAAGGTGCCGCCACAATTCAGTCTGCCCGCCCATTGCAAAATGATCAAACCAGTTCTACGGTGAATGATAATAATGTATTACCCCCTTCGCAGAATAATACCTCTGTCATTTCATAAATGAATCCTCTACTGGCAGTATCCGTTCAGGAAGCGGAAATTCCTGCCAATATACTTGCTGAAAATCGTTCTGACATAACAATCGTTAATAATGATCATAACTTACGCGCAAATAATGATAATCAGCTGAAAAATGAAGCCGTTTTACCTGTTCGAACTTTCGATATGGAAAGTAATGCATCTGAAAGGCAAATGAGGACAAAACTCGTCCAAATTGACAAATTCTGATCAAATACTTTTTGCTATTCTCAAGAATTTTCAGAAAATGAATGCCCAACAGGAAAAAATGAATTCTCAGCAGGAAAAATTGAATTTCACAGCATGCGCAAGAAATGCGCCAAATTTGTGACAAAATTAATAACCTGCAGCTTATGGCTAGTTTTCTGGTCGCTCTGAGGCTAATCAGCCTTTGCAACCACATAATAATGAGAACGTAATTAATTATATACCTATCAAATTACCAAAACAGTGTGTCAAACAGCCGGTAAATAATGGAACCGAGTTCGATAATTCATCACCCGTCATTTGGCCCCATAATCAATCAAGCCTAAGGTTATATTCGCGTCTGAAAGGACATTTGTGCCTCTTATACCTATGAGTGAGCGCCTGTCTGTTGATTTTAGATCTTCGCGTATTCTGAGCAGCATGCACAAAACCCTGTTTTTATGAAAATTTTTCTAATTCTGCGCATCCTTTGCAGCATGCGTTTAATCCGCAACATCCTTCTTTAAATCTGCCGCCTTTGCATTATTTTCCTCCTAATGCTGAAAGCGTGCCCATGCAGCACGCATTGCATCTAAGGAGCAATAATTTTTCAGCGCAGAGTAATTTAGCAAATCCTAATGACAAATCCATGCCTATCAGAGACAATATCGTCGCTCCGCCAACCAGTCACCATCGCGCTCACATTTTCAGATGAAGACACAAGCACATCGCAGCCTGAATATTTGCACCACTTGGAGACTTGCATCATAGTTTGGAGGTCGCTCGATCATGACTCGGATTCATCATCATCATCATCCTCTCATGATAAATCATCTGTTGGGCTGAAGCCATTAATCATGATCCATTTATACAGCAAATGCATATTGCACGTATGCTATAAAATCTTTTCAGGGTGAGAAAACGGATATTCAAAAATTTTTCAGTGAATTTGAAAGATTGGCAAAAATATACAAGACTGATAAAAAGATAGAGCTGAATTTGTCTCATCATTTTTCGACAATTATGCGTTAAATTTGTATGCCTCAAGAAGTGCGTAATTTATACTAAGACTAAGTACGCTATGATCACAGAATTTCGGCCCACTCAATCACGATACGTTACATTACATGACCACTTTCTTGACTGTAAGCACAACAGCCCAATGAGTCTGTCCAAGCATACTATCTCAAGGCTTCACAAACAATTAAGGCGCTAGACCCTCATATTGAAACCGACTCCGAGCAGTTCAACAAAATGTTCGACATCAATCAAAGCGCGAGTATGCTACCTGAAATTTCCCAACTGCAGCTTATCAATGCTGCCTGAAGCTGAGCTACATGAGTTTTTGCACAATGCTAAATGCGCAGAATATGCGAATGCCAAATTGAAGCAAAAAAGCGCCAACACCCTATATTTCAACAAGCGCTACTCCTACAGAAGGTGCATTTCCTAAAGAATCTGTATGTTCTACAAATAATGCCGATTCTGATCAGTCGCACAATAAAACATATAAACGCTCAAATCGCCCCAAAATGATGAGAATGAGGTCGCAAAATATTGCACATACTGTAAAAGAAATGGTCACATGCAAAAACAGTGTTTCCAAAGATAAAAAGAAGCAATTAGATGAAAATGCAAAGCAATCAAGAAACGATTTTGATGCGGTGCATCCGTGTAGTCAGTTGCGTCATCGTCGCGCCAAATTATAATAATCGGCCACAATCTAAGCCTAGATATTGCGATCAAAGTCAAAATCACCAACCTTATGTTCCAAAGTTCTGATGCACGTTTTGATTCTAGACGGTCATGCCCAATTTTTAGGGCAGTTAAAATGACTACGCGCCAAATTATCGCCAAAACTATCAGAATCAGCCTTATGATAATTGCAATCTTATGACTATCGCCAAAATAATCCTTTATGTGACTCATCCGCCAGAACAGTGTAACAGGTATTATAATTCCAATTATCATTCTGGTGCCACAAAATTATCCCCCTAATGTCACATATGTAGCGGGATTACTGTCCGCCGGAGATTATGCCCCGCCGCAACCACCCTACTTGCCTAAAAAAAGTACGCGAAATACAGTTACTTCTCATCAATCTGTAGCAAATAAGCGGGAAGAAAATTTTGCATCCCAAGCATTTTTGGAAGAATATGATAGATTGCAGCGAAGATTCGCGGTTCTCAAGAAAATGACTTAATCCCCACTTTAAATCAGACTTGCAAATCTGATAGTTAGTCATGCAGGTACAAATCTACCCACCATTTTTATTGAAATTCATGGTGTAAAAACTGTCACTAATATCAGTTTGTGCAAGTCAACAATGATGACTACTGCAGCATTTTAAGACTTGGTTTCAGGTTACCCAAATTAAACGTGCACGGTGTAGGTGACACAACAGTAGTTGTTCGCTTTAACTTTAATATGACTATAACTATCGCAGATCATTCTATACCTACGTTGGTGTCTATTATCTAAATTGCCAGAAGACATGCTTCTCGGTTTTGATTTTTGCCATTCCGCATTACTCTGGGTAAATCCCATTGAAGATTGCACGTTCATGTAAACGGTATAAAATTAAATCTTTTTATCACCGAGTGAAAAATTACAGTATCGCACCAATCCAAATGCTAAAAATCGCATGTCCTATCTGCGTGCATGTTTCAATTTCAGAGCCAATCACAATTTTGCCATGTCACGAATTAATAACACCTGCTTATATAAGTCATGGTTCCTACAATGCAGATATTGCATTTTTTGAGCCTGATCCAGATTTCATGCGCAAAAGTTCACTTTTGTTGCCCCTGCACTGTCAGATGTTTGTTTTCCTGTGATTATTATGTAACATCTCGAAATCGCCTGTTCAAGTCGACACTGGAGAGCTAATTGGATCGCTAACGTCTGATGTTGATGTCGTATCTCATGTTTATGCTTAAGACGACGTTCAAACTTTTCTTCCATAAATAAGGCTTTACGGGCGTTGCATTGCTAATTCTAAGGAACAACAGCAAATTCGTGATCTTTGTCAAAAATATAATTCGATATTTGCTTTAAAAGGCGAACCACTCGATCGCGCTCTGCTCATTAAGCATCATATTGACACAGGGGATAACTCTGTTGTAGGCAAAACCTATCGTGCAACATGCTCGCAGATAGCTTTCATGCAAAGCGATAATCAACAAAATGATCGCGGAAAAAGTCATCAGGCCAACAACAAGCCCTGGGCCAGTCCTTTGTTTTTAATTGGGAAAAAGATGGTTCCCTCCGCCCAGTTGTGGATTATTGCCGACTAAATGATGGACAAAAACTCAAATTTACCCTCTCAAATTGACGATTATTTTAGATGCCATAGGGTCTGCAGCTTACTTTAGTACGCTAGACTTAAAATCTGGGTATTGGCAGATCCCCCTTTGATGAAAAATCGCGTGAAAAAATCGCTTTTATCTGTCCTGAAGGTCACTTCATGAATTCGAAGTGTTACCTTTTGGTTTAAAACGTGACTTTGCTGATTTTCAGTGACCTTATGGAGTCTTCTTTCCGTTCTGTTGGCTGAATTGAAACTCTGCCTGTATATATATCAACTAGAATGTGTTTTCAATGCACGTTTCCAGAGACGAAGACCTAGAAGATGTTTTTGTGCCACAACAAAACGTGCTAAGGGGTTAAACCAGAAAATGTGTCATCTAGCCTACAGGAAGTCTCAATTTTACTTACTGCATAAGTTTCGTTGTGGTATTGCTCCTGACTTAACTAAAATAAGATTTGATCAATTTTCCAGTTCTGAAAACGGTGAAAGCTTTGCAGAAATTTCTTGGTCTTGTACAATGGTTCAAAAATTTCAAAGATCTCACAAGAGATCGCAAAAACCTCTTTTTCTGGTTATTAAGAAGGACACTGACTTTCAGATCAGCAAGATCAAAAGCTAAATGTTAGTGAACCCTTCATTTCACCACTATTTTGTAGCTGCTCAAGTTCGATAATAATCATCAATTTATCTGACAACCTATGCTAAATTACGCCGCTAGGTGCCATTCTTAATGAGAAACATCTTCCATCTAAATATCGTTTCATCCTGCTTATGCTAGCTGTGTTTCAACTTCATTAAATGCAGAATCATGCCACCTCTGAGAAGGAAGAGGTTGTAGGTTGTCTGGGAATAAGGTTATAGGCATTATCTCTATGGCAAAATTCGGCTGTAGGAACAGATCATCAGGCGCCACGTTCGTAAAATGTAAAAGATCCTTTGAGTCGTCTGAGACAATGGGGTTTAAAATTACAAGAATACGAGTATGAGGTTGTTTACGTACCAGGCGTGAGTAACTGTCATGACGGATTTACTAATACCCATCATCCTAAGTAAGACGACAAACAACGTTATAAACTCGAGCAGAAATCCAAGTGTTGAATACAGCAACCTTTCAACGAGCTTGAGTCTGATCACACAATGTACCCACTGATATAAGACAACCAAACTACGCTAAGACAGCAAGCTGCACAAAGATTCATCCGCTGTTTTTATGAACGAATCACCTTATCTGAAGCTGAAAGAAGGGAATTTTGTCACCGTGAAACTCCTTGCCGAACAACGTCAAGATGAAGAATTAAGCAAAAATTCGCAAATTGCTCAATGACCTAACAACAGACAAAAATATTGGTGACAAATTTTCTTGGTTAAATGAAATCCAGAATGTAGATTGCAACAAGGCAATAATACTATTCATCAGCTGTCATTCCAAAATCACTACAGTAGTTTCATCTAATCACCACGATTCCATTTTTGGAGCCCATTTCTCCACGCAAAATCTTACCCACCATTCAGCCCCGTTACTGGTGGCCTAGAAAAGAGAATGATGTGTTTGCATGGTGTAAGAATTGTGAGGTGTGTTTATATGGCAGAAGAGTTGCCATGCAAGGCAAGAAATTTGGGGGGGTAAGATTTTTTTGAAGGTCGAAAAATGGCCTTAAAAATGGTGGTATGGCGATAAAAACACCATTTTTCGACGTTTCTATCAAGCACTATCCATTGGCATCAAAAATTGCGAAAAACGAAAAAATTTTCAAAATTCGAATTCTGGGGGGTATTTGATTTCTGGGGGTATTTTGTTTCGGGGGGGTGCATACCCCCCCAAACCCCCACGCCCAGGTGTGGTAGCGGTAATCGCACCGCCATACCTCTGCAGCCTATTGAAGTTTCAGCACCGTTTGAGTTAATTGGTGTGTGATTGTCTGCATATGCCATGCTCGACGTCCTGGAATGATCAGATCGTTGTTTTCATGGATTATTTTACCAAGTATGTTGAAGCTGCTGCAGTGTCTGATATAAAAGCAGTCACCATCGCAAATCTATTATTGCGCTAGGAAGTAATTCCTAGGCATGGCGTTCGAAAGCGATTTTTGACTGATCAAGGCTCAAATTTCACATCAGCGCTAATTTCCGAAGTGTGCAAATTATTAAATATCCAAAAAGTTTTCACAACACCATATCATCCGCAGTGCGATGGGTTAGTAGAACGATATAATCGAACACTCATTGATGGACTTTCTAAATTAAGCGGCAATAAATCAGTACAATTGGGAACAATTTTTACCTTTTGCCTTATTTGCATATCGCGCAATGCCACAGTCATTGACGAATATTTTGCCATTCAAAATGCTGTACGGTCGTGAACCTCTTTTCCACTCGATATACAGCTATTAAGTGATCTCACGCTAAATCCTAATTTGCCTAACGTCGCTGAAAAATATCTTTACAATCTAAAACTCACGCTTCTTAACTTGCACAATATTGCTAGCAAAATCTGGTAAAAGGCGTAATCATCAGGAAGAAGCAATATGACAAGACAGCGTGCAAAAATAATTTGCATCAACGACTTTGTATATCTCAACAATAAAGCAGTGATTCAACCCTAAATTTGAAAACTCGCCTAAACAATTAGGTTCATATCGCATCAATTAATTCATTGCCAACACCTGAAATGGCTTACATCATTTATCTGCATAACCCTTTAATCAAACATTTAGTGCATCGTAATTGCCTTTTACCCGCCCCTAAGTTGCCCTATTCCAATCTCATTGCCAAAAAGTACGCATATGTACCAGGTGATTTTGTTTTAGTTAAGTTACCACGCCAACAATTCTGTCCAAGGTAGTTATAAGTTTTGAGGAATTAGCGGGGCCGGGAAAGGAATTCAAGGGAGTGTGTGCCTGTTTGTTTGCCAATTGGTGCTAAATTGGCACATGCCGTACCGTTAACTAATGTTAATCTTGCGGAGCCATGGCTGAGCAGCGTGCCTGAACAGAAGAGGACATCGTGGACCAAGATTGTCCAACGTTCAGCTTTGGGAGCAACAATGACGCCGCCCACTTCATCATAGTGCTCAGCTGTGGCTGCTAAAGAGCACCGCGATAGTGTGGTACCTTTTCAGATGCTATATATTTCGAAAAACGACAAACATATGACGCCCACCTTTGCGAGCCATCACACCGCAAACGCCAAACCATTACAATTGCATCTATGCCCAACGTAAGTGGTGCCTGGCAACAATGGACAGTATCCGGTTGTCAGCGCCCTATGTGCCTGCCAATGACATTTGATGTACCGTAATGATTGAAACACACAAACAATCTTATAACACGAAACGTACACTTTTCAAGTCGTCGAACCATCTTAACAGCCAGTATTTCTTTGGTTTCGATTCCGAGCATGTTAACGACCATTTGTTCATGCCCTCCTGCGTTTGGGAGCAATATTGGCAGCAACTGGATCCCAATTACATGCAGGCCAATGGTCCTTTTGTTCGATATATCCAGATCGCCGATGTTCGGCTAAGTTTTTGTTTAGGATATGTCTAGGTTTCCACAGCCCCCATTTGGGTTGGCTGAATTGTCAAGTTCATTCCTATATTTTTGCTGTCACTGAGTCTCAGCAACAATAAATGGTGAGTGCCCTCACATTCTGTTTTCAGGGCTAACATTTTAGATACACTGACCATGAGTCATTTCTTAATGCTCAAAACCGCATCGAATTTTTCAGAAAGTGCAAAAGCTGAAGCCACTTGCTATATTTTTTTCTTTTCTTTGATATGGACTATGATCCATTGCGGTACGCAACGCGTTTTGCAAGCAACGTTTTTGCGAATTTATAAGCAAATTTGTCACATGATGTTAGTTGCATCTGTGATTCATCAAATACGCAAACCCTATGCTGACTAAACGGCAAATATCAGAGTCTGCAAGGCAGTCACATTCTAAATCCGATACTCTTTTTCTCGTTTCAGGCATCCTCAAAGGCAAAAAGCTTGGGAACGACGTCACATTTGGCTGCAGTCAAACAGCCGCAACAGCATATATGCCGTACCAATAATGCCGCCACAATTGCCGCCATGATTGAGCAATAGTTTTGAAGGTTTTTGCCAAGGTTCACACCACTGCGCGTCACAATCGTGCGTTGGCCAGGCTCTTTAGCCTTTGGCTTGATATCCAACATGAGGATCAGACAATGCATATGGAACGCCTTTGATCCTATCATGAAGTTATTCTTTCTTTAAGGGCTAGCCGACGAAAGATCGAACAAATATGAGCATGCCCAACAAGCATATAATGCCAAGCCAAACGAAAAAGAATGTCATGAGAGGCAAACGATGACATATCTTTCAGCTGGCGTTGTTATCAAAGCCATCAAATTTGGCGGCTGGACTAATACCTGGGCGTGGAGGGTTTGTAGGGGGTATGCACCCCCCCAGAAACCCAAATACCCCTACCCCCCAGAATTCAATTTGAAAATTTTTTTCGTTTTTTCTGCAATTTTTTGATGCCAATGAATAGTGCTTGATGAGAAATGTCGAAAAAATTGTGTTTTTATTGTCCTACCACCATTTTGAAGGCCATTTTTTGACTTTTGAAAAATCTGCAGCCCCCCCCCAGAATTTTTTTGCTGCCCACGTATGGCCGGACCCCCTTTTCTTTTTGTTGTTTCAGATAGAATCCACCTCAATTGCCGGCAACATCAATGCCGCGTGATCAATCCAAGCAGCGGTCTAGCGGAGGTTTTGGTCATTTCCCATCACCAGTGCCTAGGTTGCCGTGGCCGCGTTCAACCCCACTGCCGTGATCAATGCAGCACCAGAGGACGCTGCATTTCACTCACAACGTCAGCCGCTATTGTTACCAGCACAAGTATTGTGAGACGTTGCAGCAACACTCAGTCGTCAGTTACAATCAGCAGCAGTAGCGCCATTCATCGCCGCAGTCCAGCAGTTGTTCAAGCCACGCTCAACATCAATCGTGTTCACCACCACGTTCTATCAAAAGTTTTGGAAGATTCTGCCGCTTTCCTTTGCCGCCGCGTTCTATCCAGGACAATTTCCGTTGTCCGGCTACGCTTTCTAGCCAACCACTAATTTACTATGGGTTCGAGCAGCCGTCGTCTCATTCTATTTTGTTTGATCAACATTGCCAACTGCGCAAATGTAACTGTGCATCGATTTATTCAGCAGCAATCGCCCGTTGTCAGCGTTGCAATACAAACTCTAGCAACTCTTTGCAGCGCCGTTTGATTTGTTTGTTGCGTTTCTTTTCACCAACAAAGCCCGATTTTAAATGCCGCAACTAGCCACGTTTGGCTCTCTCTATATTTGGACTCTGCGATTGATGCCTGCCGGCCAGCAGTTTTACCATTTGTTGCCTCAACGTCATTTTTTTCTTGTGCCTTGTAAAATTTTTCTTTGTCTTGCCAATATTTTACTCGTATTATTTCAACATTCTTTGTGTCTTAATCTTGTCATTTTATCTTATTGTTTTATTCTCGTTGATTCCTGGCCTTGCTCAGAGCAAATGCGGCCTTATTTTATCTTAATTTTATCAAAATCTACTTAAATTTCTCTTTTATTCAAATTTATTTTTCAGGTCTCTGCACTACTCGATAGAGGCTCAGTCATGGATTCAGCTGCCATACTTTTCAATTCAAAATTTTTCTTCCCATCCACAGGGGTCCCAACCCAACCTAAAAATTTCAATAAATTACTCAAAATTTTCCATTTGTTAGATCCCCAACAATTTTTTCTCATATTTCAATAATTTTCATTCCAATTAAAAAATTCGGCCCGTGTTCCGAATTTTTTCCCGTTGAGGGAGGAGTGAAGATAGTGTATCTACATGTGCCGTTAGTTGTACAGCCATTACGCGCCTTAGTGCGCCTATTTTGACCATCCGGTCTTTTGTTTCCACCTTGGCGATCCAGCCATATTTTTAGATCATTGATAGTATGACATGCGGAGGCATTCCGACCACACAGTGTCACTTGGTTGGACTCTTGTCGCTACGTGTTGCAAGGGATACGAAGATGCGACCTTTTACTGTGGAACCCCTACAAGTCCCCTATCATTTCTTTACAATTAAAACATAGGCGACATGACCACTATTCACGTTGAGCCTGTGCAGAGACCCGAAAAATCCATGCGCAAGTAGCGCCAATTTCTTATAAATAACATTTCTTTCTATTCCTCTTCTTATATTACTGTAGGCCTCCCTCCAATTATTATTAGTTCGGCTGTTGTGGCAAGAATTGCCTTTTTATTTTCCCGGCGTGTCATCTTCGACTTTATCAGCGCCTAAGTCTGTACATTGGTTTATTTAGATAAAAGCAAGAAAACTAACTGTCTAGAGATGCATCAAATCGCAGGCAGTTAGGGATTTAAAATCGGCCGGCCATGACTTTACTTCTTGCAGGATTATTTTGGGTAACACCTTTTTCCTTATATATTTTCATCAAAATTCCACAATCCTTTTCGAACCAAAAAATTATAAAAATTATTACATAATTTTTATAGATGATGACAGCCCGGACTAGAGCTCTTTGTTGTTGTGATTTAGGTACAGAGTGCTATTGGAACCGAAATTTATAAGTAGTTTTGCCATAGGTAATCTGGCGCGAAACCTTTTCAATTCTTTTCGCAAAAAATTATTCTTTTGGTCTAAAAAGGTCCAAGGACCTAAGGCGAATACCGGGATTATCTAATTACTCCTGTGTTAGGATCTGCGGTCGGCATCTCATTCCCAAAATCTCCATAAGTACCGGACCAGTAACGTCCGTGGAGATTTTAGGCAGTAAGTATTTACGGTCATTTGGAAAAGTGCAGGTGAATTGCCGCAGTTTCCTATCCAGCGCTAGTTGTAGCAAAGGTACTTAGGTAAGCCCCGAAGGTACTTATTGGGGTTCGTTGCTTTGGTAGTTGTTGTGTTGTTGGGTATCTTCCCCGATGGCATGCTGTCGGTTTAGTTATCCGTACATACTTCAAGTACTTAATCAGCAAACTTGTTTGCGCGCGCTAAGACAACTCCAAAGTAACTAAAGCCCAAAAGTTACAGATTTAAAGCTGACTTTGCATGACCTACATGAAATCGCGTCTAAAAATTTAGCTCAAACGCGTAAAGCGCTATTCAGAAGTAACAATCGGCGACATCGCAGAAATCCTTTTAATCGTAGCTGATTCACAAGTGGCAATTGGGAGGATTGCCAACGTTGCTGATTTACCCAACCGATTGACAAAATCGGGAAAATCGCCAACTACAATCGGTAAAATTGGCATGCCGATTTTTGGCTGCGATTTTCCCGATTTTAGTCAGCAATTTTCTCGATTTTTGCCAAAAAATTGTAAGAATCAGGAAAATCGCAACCAAATTGGTGATGTCACCGATTTACCCAATTTGAATTGGCAGAATCGCCGACCAAATTTCTCCCAATAATCGAGAGAATCCTACATGATGAAGGGGTACAGGTAAAATTATGTAATTGTGTACAGGTACTCATGTTACGTGCAGTTAGTGCACTTTGCTGGTAGTACATACATACATCATCATAAAAATGGCATATAAATTTCTTTTTATTCTATGGAAGTGGGTACATAATTGTTAAAAGCTAGTCCCAAATGGCGGCATCGTTTGATGAACGGCTTATTGAATTTGTTAAATCTTATCCTCATTTATGGAATATCTGCTCGACTGACTTCAAGGTTGCGGAAAAAAACTCTTGGAGAGAAATTGTGACGGAGCTGAATAGTGATGATACGATTCGAAAATTGTATAATGCATGTGAGTTTGCTTCAAAAACATTTAATTTTTAGTAAAAACTTGCAAAAAACGATGGGATTCTTTCAGTAATTTGTATCTTAGATACAGCTGCAGAATTTCGAACAAACATTCACTGTCCATCGTGACTTACTAATAATATATAATGTACCTAGTTGGAACTGCATAGCATTTCTTTTTGTCTAGTTTTGTCCATGATACATATCTGGAATATGCATAATTGGGGACAAAATTGGCCGGAAAAGCCCACTAAAACGGGCATAATCGGCTATGTTAACAAAGAAAATTGGGAGAATCGCCTACAATGGCGATTCTGCCGATTTTAGTCGGTAATATTGCCGACTTTGCCGATTTTAATTGGGAAAATCGCAGAAATCGCCAATTAAAATTGGCTAAATCGGCGATGTTGCGGATTTTGCCCACCAAAATCGGGAAAATCGCTGACTACAATCGGCAAAATTGCCAATTTCGCCGATTTTGCCAATCAAAATTGGGAAAATTGGCGACATTGCTGATTTTTACTTCTGAATAGGACTTAAGCAGCAATAATCACAATATGATAAATCTGTCACTGCGACAAATTTTTCTGTTTTGGATATTGTCCATCTCAATAATACATCAGTAATTCAACCTGAAATTGGAAAATTATCACCTAAACATGTCGGTCCTTATTGAATTATTGAGTTACCTACACCGGAAACTGCAAAAATTGCTTATGTCTATAATCCTTTTATCACTCATCATGTTCATTGGAATAGACTTCTACCTGAGCCTAAATTACTATATTCGGATTTAATTGCCAGAAAGCATGTATGTTCCTGGCGATTTTGTGTTGGTAAAACTACCGCATCGCCCTCTTGCCCTGGCCGGCAGTAGTGATAAGTTTTCTGGACTTACCGGGCAGGAGAAAAAATCAAGGGACTGCGCGCCAATACGTTTATTAAATGGCTCTGAAACTGCACATGCAGTACCATTATCTGACATTTTCCCTCTTGCAGACCCATGGCTTACAAAGGTGCCCCCTGCAAAGCGGCGCTCTTGGAGTCAGCTAATTGCCAATTTTCATACAACGGCCATGACCCAACAACCCTAGTTATATTCCGTGAGGCAATGGTGGGGGTAGCTGCTTCATGGCAGTGGAACCTTCCAAACCCGTTCCCTCAAAATGATGATGCACGCGTAAATGATTTAGAGGCATTAAGTCCAAAATTAATCGAATATAAACACCGTTTTGAGCCTTGGTGCCACAGAAAACGCATAAATAAACAAGAACTGTGGTGGACCAGCACTTTTGACTGGATGCCGCTGGCTACCCATTGTGTGCCAAAGCTGGCTATACTGCCTACGGTGCTGGTCACCAGCGAACAGCAATCTTTTGCAGCCATGTTGGCTTTGTTACAGCCTTCGAATCTAATAAATGGCATGTTGTACTTAGGCTACAACTCTGAGTTTGTGAATGACCGCAAAGGCATGAATTTTCCGGACTGGGAAGAGCGCTATAAACAGTTCTGTCCCACTTATCTGAATAACAACGGTCCATTTGTCCATTACATTATGCTGGCCAGCCCATACGGCCATATTTTCTGCTAGGACGTGTTGTGCTTCCCTAAGCCACTGTTCGGGTTGCACCAATTGCTAGCAACGTCTCTAACAGACATACAGATAGTGTGCCATGACCCCTTGCAGGATAAAATTGCATATTTTAACGTGCACGGACCCACATATGAAGAAATTATGGATATTCCCGATGCGGATATTCATCAAAATCTGCATTGGAAAACCCATTTTTGGCAGAATTCATTGATGTACTGAGTAAAGCCAACTTTTTTACGCGTCACAAGTGAATAAAAGCTCTTTTGCACAGCCTGAAAAGAGTGGCGCAGTTCTTTTTTGATTTGGATATCAATGAGGGCGACCCTGACAATTGGGGTCAAGCCTGGAGTTTTAGGCTTACCAAGAAGATGCAAATTTACTTGAACACATCGATGGTTATCAATGCATATTGATAACCATCGTTGTGTTCATACTGATTGAAATTTGTTCGGAAAACAATCTGATTACACTGGACAGAAATCTGTTGCCATTTCACTTCAACGATGACGAAAAATACATCAAAAAAGGCAAAAAGAAAACTATAGCGCTTGTTCCGCTGTGTAGGGGGTCATCCAAAGGCCCATCAACCAGCTTGGCGACCAAGGTCACCGTAAAGAAGTTGTAACACCCATAGACTTCTAAACGCTGCTTCCGCCAACAGACATGGCCATCGCTGCAGCTACTGCCGTTAGTACGTCGGCTGATACGTCGTTGCATGACAATGTTTGGAAAACCCTTACTTAGCAGTTCGTAAGTTGCAGGCCAATGCCAGCCTACAGCTGGGCCCGCCCATAGCAACTGTTTCCCAACCAGCAGTTGTCAGCGCGATTTCACCAGCCTCTGCAATCGTTTTGCAAGCCAATTTGCAATTTGAAACTCTGATGGTCGGTATTGAACCATCTGTGCCCACGGATCAGGCGGACTTATTGCCCAAACGTCTTGTAATTGCCTTACTGGAAAACAAAACGGTAACGCAAGTGATTCCTTTGCAATCGCTCACGACACCGTTGCACACGTTGGCGGGTACCGGGCCGTTACTTCCTTCACCAATGTGACAGCCGGATTGGGAAGAACGCCACCCTGGGCCTGATATCATAATGACAGAAATTTTGGCCTCGCCAGCGCAAAGGCAAGGCTTGCTGCTGCCCCAAGAGGCGCCGCAAGCTGCATCATCTACGCAAATTGTGTCACAAGACATGCCACCAGCTGCATTAAATTTGTCATTGCAGCATACTGGTGGTCGCTTTAATGCACCTATGCCTATGACCGGTATATCGGATACAGTCGTGTGCGCACAGCCACAGGGTATCCAAAATATACCGTTGGATGCGGACATTGCATTTCCTCCACACATGCAAGCTATGCATGAACGTGCAGCAGCCAAACAAAACGCACAGGAGCAAAATTGCTCTGCGTTATATGACACATTTCTTCCAAACAATGGAAAACTTGAGCCGTGACGCACCGTGCTATATTGTCCCTGACATTTTGCACAATTTGCGCACCTATTTGGGCAAAATTGAAGGATCACATTTGTATGATAAGCTGCTAGAAATCGCACAAGTGCATTTCAATAACATTTATGCAGCTCACTTGAGTTATGTGTCCACGGCCAACACACCTCAACGTCCCTTAATTTGGACAACCATTTCGCAGCCCGCAACAGACATTGAACGTGGACCATCGCCATGTTTTATCACGCAACCGAGCGTTTTCCAACGCCTGTTTTATCCAGATGAGTATTTTGTGCGCAACCGTTTTTTCATCACCACCGGAATGATGCTATATGAAGTTCCGATGGAGTACTTGGTCATTCATCAACACCTCAAACCACCGAGCATTGTGAACAAAAATCAAGCTTTGAACATCCAACAGGAAGTTTTGCCGCACCAAGTGTGCCCAGCACCAGACCATATAGCACCATTGCTGGTCTCTACGTGCCAAATGATCAATGTTTTTGATAATTTTTGACAATTTCAAAAAGAATACAAATTGGAATACTGGTTCATGCCAATTTTCTCATCAATAGATATCATGCACGCACAAGTGCTGTTGGAATTTTTGGACAGAAGGTTTCACTTTTCGCTTTTGCTTACGGCAGCACCGCCATAGCTTGGCGTATGGTGGAACAGATGCATCAAATGTTGCATGTGGCTTTCCTTGGCCCTTCTTACATGCCAACGCCAATTGACGCTTTTCTGGAATTCCCGGAATTGGCTGAGCGGATTGAAAATCAGGCCAAGTAGCACAGCACAATCCAAACCATTCAGCTACAAACCGATCCGCCAATTGCTGTTCCCGTGCAATTTGATCAATTTAAAAATTGCCAAAAATTGGCTTTTTACCTAAAACACCATTTGCAAGCGGAATTAGAAAAAATCCGCAAGGAGAGATGACAGGCCTCTTTGTAAGATCCGCATGGGTCTATGGCAAACCTTGTAAGGCCTGAAGTCAATCTGTTCGTACAGGGACAAGTTGATATGCAAAAAGCGCACATGGTTATTGAACAGCGCGAAAGAGAAACTCTTGCTACAGAGCTTCCAAGGCATGTGACGAGCTTGTGTCGCGCCGCTTTGCTTACGGTCGCCTCAGGCATTCATCAAATGCCGGAAGACAAACATTGTAGGCAAGTAAACAAATTTTATGATACAAAATCTGAACACACAATGCATCGTTTAGAAAATCTATAAAAAGAACATGTAAAAAGGCTTGTTCACGCAGAGGTCCGCACAAAATTGCAAGCTCATGCTAGCCAAAGGGGCCATAGGCGGCAAGATCCGCAATTGTCCCAGCAATTGCACTCTCAATCGCAACAGCGTTCACAATCACAATCACAGGCAAAAGCAAAAGCACAAATAAAACCATATGCACAAACACAATTGCGGCCGCAAACCCAACCGCAAAAACAATATTTGGTATCATGCTCGCGTTCTGAGACGTGTTCACAGGCAGATGCTGGTCATATGTTGCGCTTGCAAGAGCAGCAGCCTCACAAATACCATCAACAATCACACCGCGGAACTCATCAGGGTCAGTCGCAATTGAGATAACATCAACAACAGGATCAATTGTGTTATTCGCCATTGCACCAGAGCCAACCAGCCACCAAGGTTTATTCGCAACCACCACCTTGACAAGAGCCATTATTGCCTCAACCGTGGCCCGCTACTCAAGCAAAAGAGCGGTCACGTGATTTGTCTCGCAAACAATCTTATGAATTCAATCCGGAACCATATTCTATGCCAGTTCCGCCAACACCACGTTGTTACGTGGATGACTATGACAACGACAACGACGAAGATGACCATCGACCTGTTGATCTTCATCGCAGTTTGCATCAACATATGTATGGATGTAGGGTATCACCATATCTCAAAAGGGAGCGTTCAAATACGCGTCGCGAAACGGATTTGGATTGCGAATATTTCCAATGTTGCCGTGGTAAATCGCGCAGCTCGACAGGCAATTATTCGGATCAGTATTAAACTTTGAAGTTCTACGTATAAACTCTGCAATAGGCGTTGGCTCCACCAGCAGCTCTTCGTTTTTCGTTTTTTCCTGATGTGGATTCCAGGACTTTTTTGCGTTACATTATTTTTTCTTGTTGTTTCACATTTTTTGCATCCAAATATTGCTAATTTCTTGATTTTTGGTGCCTATTTTTTCCTGTCAGTATCGCATAATCACATTTCTCATTTTAAATTTACCTCATATTTTAAATTCATCTATGTCTCCAATTTTTTTTGACCATGCATAATCTTGCCTTTTAATCTCATGTCTTAAATTTTTGCTCAAATTGTGGTATTACTATTAACATATCTTAATTTGTTAACGGACAAGAGGTTTTACACCCAATCTAAAATCTTTTTAACTCAAAAATTTCCTTCCCCGATAACTGAAGGGAGATAAGGCGCTGGAGTGCATGCAAAATGTTATGACTCCGGGTGTTATGACTTTGTGGAAAAAGAAAGGAAGAATTGATCAAATAAGTTGATGAGCTGAAGCAAGAACTAGCTTTGTTGAGAGTGTTCCTGAGCGCAAACGAAGCCATGTGTTGGCGATATCATTATTGCTATTGTTATTTTTATTTCCATTTTACGTTTGCTCAGGATTAGGCATGCGGACGCCAGTTTGTTGTTTATAGTGCCCCCAAAAAAATTCGCCACCATGTGTCAATTTTTTTCTATATGTGGGGGAGTGTAAATACAAGAGTTACACGTGGCGAACTAGTTTTAGCAGTTCGCGGAAGCTATGCCAAAAACAGCTTGGTTCTGTATCGGTCAACATAGCCAAATATGAGTAGCCATTGTGCAATGCGTGTACTTGTGGCTATGCCTTCAGTTTCTCAACTATTCTCCAATTTTCAATATAAAAATCAATAAGATACTTGTCTGCTAAATCAGAATTAAGTGTATGCTAATAGTAATTGTTTTACTAGTTACTGCATAATGGTATTTGTAAATACACTGGCCCCTAGCATCAACGGAATCGAAGCAGGAACTGAATGTATTTGCCTTTGAGACTTACTTAGGTACGTAGGTACTTAGATCTGCAATTAGCGCTGGCCCCAATCGCTTAGCCTGGGATTGCTTCGATCCTTGGACCCTCACAAACCTTACGGCTTGGATCCCTCAGCCCTAATATTGCTGGCTGCTTCTGGTCGAGTGATCTCAGCAGCTACGCCCTAAGACCTAAGGCTTCCTACCTAGTCTCGGAATTTGCCGCGGAGGTCAGTTGACCTATCTCAAGGCTCAAGTTGATTAATTAACTTCTTTTCAAGATTCGATTCCAACAGAAATGTTTTTTGGTTCCTAATACGTGTAGCACAATAGACTATGAAGACAACAACAACGAGCTCTATGCTGATCAATCATCCGTAAAGATTAAATAATGTTTTTGATCAATTTTTTGGTTTGAGAAAAGATTTAAGACTTTCGAATAAAATAAGTAATCATATGGATTTTACCTATCCGTCCACTCTGATGAGTCGAAATCCTAGACGTGGAAATTTCCGACCTAACCCTCGGTATATCCAAAACCCCTGGGTAGGTTTTCTTCAATTTATTCCAAAACGCTAAATACACAGCCTATAGCCAGACAACAAAAATAATTAAAGAAAAGATGAGAACGTACGCAACTATACAGTCGTACGATGGCCAACAAGACTGCCAACAACACAAACTACATTGGCCTCAAGAGACCATTACAGTAAAATAAACAAATGTCAAATTAACGTAATACTGAAACACTTTTATCTCAGATCGAATTTTATCAATTACACAAGCGGTATGCATGAAACAATTACTATTATCATACACTTAACAAGTATCTTTTTGTTTTTTATTATTGAAAATTGGGGAAAAAGTGGGAAGACCGAAGGCATAGCCTACAGTACACTATCGTAGATAGCTACTAGTATTGGCTATGTGATAGCTACCGCGAACTGCTAACACAAGTTCGCCAACACGTGTAACTCTCACAGTTACATATTCTAGAAGATTCGATGTGAATTAAAAGTAATCTTGTCTAATGTTAGTTTGTCTTAAACTTATAATTTACTGTAACAATCCCCTGATGGGATATTAGTCTAGTTGGCTTTTGACGATTTGATTGTTGGTTCGTTTTATTCATTGTGAAATTTTGTTTCTTCTTTCCTGGCATCTGGCCGTGTGTACATATCGAATAAAAATATAAAAACCCACCCAGGGGTCTTCTTATACCAAGGGTGAGGTCGGTGTGCTCCTGTCGTCGAGGATTTCCGTGGACTTGGTGGAAAGGAATAGGTAAATTCCATGTGATTATCTATTTCGTTCAAAAATTCAATTTTCTTTTCTCAATCCCAAAATTGGTCAAAAATATCATTTAATTATTTATGATGACTGATCAGCTTAAGAGCTTGTTGGTGTTGTTTTCAAATTTCATTGTGCTTTACGAATTAGGAACCAAAAACATTTCTGATTGATTCGAACCTCAAAAATAAGTTAATTTATCAACTTGAGTGGGGTTGAGATAGGTGAACTGATCTTGCGGCAATTGCGGGATTAGGTAGGTACTCTAGGATCTAGGCATAGCTGCGAAGACTCCCGACAAAAGTGTGGCCAGCAATATTAGGGCGGAGGGAGTCGACGCTGACTCCCTCAGCTACGCGATTGGGGCCAGCGCTGAGAGCAGATTTAAGTACTTAGGTACCTAAGTAAGTCCTGAAGGTGAATGCATCCGTCTCTACGTTGATTCTGTAGACATAGGGCGGCTCTGTGTTTACACTATGATGATAATCATTTTCGACTTTGGTACAGATTTCAAGAACAAACTGTTCGCAGTATTATCGATTTAGTTTATGATGACCTCAGATGATCTACTAATCAATCCAATAGTTTGTCTGTAGACACACGGGTAAATACTTCCCTATGCATTCCGTACATTGGCAGCAGCCAAAATCTAGGGTCTGTCTGATGTAAAACAAAAAATCACAAAAAAATGCCAATTCCTTAAACTTTCAAAGAAATCAACGATAATGAAATTATTGAAGAAGCTAGAAATGCACAAGGGAATGCGAAGAGGAATCGTCTGATTAAACGCTGTTATTCTCTGTGATAAGTATAAAATTATGTTGGTTCACTCTATAAGTGTTTGTAAAATGCTTTTTTAATGCTTAAAAACGATAGCCAGCCGTCAAAAATACAATTTTTCAAAATAATTCTGACGATGCTATTTTTCTGTATGAAAGTTTGCGTTGAGCGAAATTATTCACCCTTTTCAAATCTCTCCATTTTATTTCCAATTTAGCGATGCTTCGATCGTTAATTTTCCCTGAATATTTGTTCAATCATCTTCCACGATTTTTTCTTGGCTAAAGATGTGGATACATCCGTTTTCTTATTTTCGATGATATCCTTGTATTGCATTATACACTCGACTAAAAATTCGGTCTCCGCTGTTGAAAAGTTTGTGTCACGTTTTTTCTTCTCATCCATGTTGAAATTTTATTGAGTGAAGATGAGTAAATTTATCAAAAGAGGTTTGATTCAATGAAAATATCAACTATTTGAATAATCCTTTTTTGTAAACATGCTCGAAGCATGGCAATCATAGGTGGGCAGCACCGAAATTCTGGTGGGGGTGACAAAAAATCGCTAAAAATGCAAAAAAAAATTCAAAATTTGAATTCTGGGGGGGTATTTCGATTTCTGGGGAGGTATTTCAACTTCTGGGGGGTGCATACCCCCACGCCCATGTGTGATGGCAATGTGAATGGATATATCAAATGAGCGAGTCAGACAGATGCGCGTCATCAACTAAGTAAAACATTATACAATTCACTTCGAAGCAACTTTACTCCATGATTTGCTCCGGAATAAATGCTTTACTCCACGATTTACTCCAGAGTAACTATTCCATGCTTACTCCACTGTCGGATATACCGAATCTTGGAATAAGTTACTTCGCGATTAACTCTGGAGTAACTACTCCGGAGTAAGCCTTACTCCAGAGCCCACATGGGCGTGGGGGTATGCACCCCCAGAAGTTGAAATACCCCCCCCCAGAAAATTTTTTTTGCTTTTTTAGCAATTTTTAATGCCATTGGATAGTGCTCGACAAGAAACGTCGAAAAATGGTGTTTTTTCGCCATACAACCACTTTTAAGACAATTTTTTGACCTTTAAAAATTTTTTCATCCCCCAGAATTTTGGTGCTGCCCACCTACGCTCCAGAGTAAATTTACTCCGATTTCGGGTATTCCGGCCTTAGTGTCTGATTATTCAATACCGTCAAGACCACAAGTAACGTCGCTCAAGCACAGGCAACGGGTGCCTGTGACCTGCTTGTGAATCGGCCAAAATTTTATATTGGTAAACACGCGCGTCGAAAGAATATTGCCTGTGCGATGCCTGTCACTTTGACTACCAGGCGCCTGTAGGACACGCGCTGAGTGACGTTACTTGTGGTCTTTTCTGTATGTTTCACTCAAGTTTCCAGCAGAGGTGTAGTCAGGATTTTGGTTTGGGAGGGGGGCATGAACAAAAATGTTTTAAGACTATGTACTTTTACATTGAATGCCAGAAACGTTATGTATAGTAAAACTGAGTTTTTCGACGTTTAATAGTGTAGCCTAGCTAATTTCTGGGTTTCTGAAGATCACAAAATACAAAAAGTGTAAAGCGACGCGAAGTGCTAAAACTTTTTGGAATTTCTACCGTTTTCATTTAGAATTTACGGCCTTCCTTTTTTCAGTTCGGAAATCATAAGTGGCGCAAAGTGCCAAGAAATTTAGTTGGTTTTTATTGCCCTTAACATTTTGTAGCTCTGTGAATACTAATAGTCTGATAGAGCAGAAAATTATCAAATTAGTACAAGACAGTTTTGACACTTCAAGCTTCTAAGAAGAAGACTGCGAATTACTAACCTTATCTGAAGATATTTGGAATGATTCAGGCTTTTAAACACAATGCTGGGGAGCTTTACAAAAAGAAAGAACAGTAACTGGCGGCGCTATGCGCCGGAAATTTTGACGATGTTGCACTTTAAACTCAATTAATACCGCTTAAATCATACAAAACAGACAAATTAAAGCCGGCGCGAAACGCCGAAAATTTTTAGAAATTCCTAACCCTTTTACCGGAGTTGTTCTCCGTAAAATCTCGTTGCAAATGTACAACGAGATTTTACGGCTGCGAGGGGTCTGAGGTGACGCGTTCAAGCGTTCCCAGCGGGGTCCGGGGCAGAGTCCCGGAAAATTTTGTAAAAAAAAGCATTTTAATGTCAAATAGTAACGTTAAAATTTTTGCAAAATCGGCTAAATCTCGGTTCTGAATCAAGCCCAAAAACTTTTAAAATTGATGAACTCGTACATTGCACAAAGCTTCTGAACTGAAATGCCTCTCTCGACCTCTGCTAATATATCGTAGCAAGGGGTCGCTGCTGCCAATAAGATAGAAAAATGTATCAATGAAAATTTTGTTCTTAACCATTTTCAGGTCCATTTGTGGCCTTCTTATTAACAAGATGTAATTCAGAAAATAGGAAATGCGCAAAAACATAAGAAAATTTTGCCATTTCTTTCATTCAAAACAGGATTATGTGTCCCTGTAAAGAATGACAAAAGTGCAAAGAATAGACAAACTGGTACTCAAAAGACAAACAAAGCAGAGAATAGACAAACTGGTACGCAATCATTTTTGCACTGTTACTATTATGCTCAACAAGCATGCGCAGTTTCATTCAACGAACAAATAGTGCATCAAATTACTAAAGAGATGTGAAGTGCTGGGTTATTTTAGCTTATTCGAGCTATTAAATTCATTGGATCTATATGACGATAAATAATAACTGAAAATTTTGACATTTTTGCCTTTTTGAACTCAGTTTTCTGGACACACATTATTGCAACAGAAAGATCAACAATATTTCTGAAAAATTTGGGAGGGGCATGTGCCCCCAATGCCCCCTGACTACGCCTATGGTATGGTTTCCAGTGACTTTCCTACCTCCTCTCAGTAAGGAAGAACGCTAATGTAAATGAGAGGTAGTGCTCTGTGTATTGTGTCTGATATACACCTACAAATAACATTAACAACTACTGATGAGATTTGTCGTCTAGGATTGTATTATGCAATGAACTTGTCAATTTAAACTGCCGGACATTTTTTCAGAGTCTGCCGTGCCGTCCAACATTTTGTCGTTGTACGCTGTATGTCAAATAATAAGATTTAAAAAAACGTGAATAGATTGAAATATACCACTTAATTACATAGTCATTTATGTGTACTTGATAACTAAATGAAATTCAGTGTTTCAGGGTGGAACAAATTGGAAATGGCGCAAAAAGTCGAAAATTTCTGAATCTTTGACATACATTTGTGGGATTTTGGAGCTTAAAAATACCGGACCCGAATGAAATACATAAACATTCGGGTTCGGGTAGTTATAATAATTTTGTTCGGGTTCTGTTTCGTTCGAGTAGTCAAGGTCAGTTTATTCGGGTTTCGGGTCCTGAATTTTGTTTGGGTACCCGAGTATTCGGATTCGGGTACCCGTTGCATCCCTACTAAGCATTGTGATACACTTTTCCTGAAAATCAAAAAGTACACATTTTTAGACTCATTTTATCACGCAAGAAATATAGCTAATCGAGATACACCAGATTTCTTGATGACTAAAACAGGCGGACTGAACAGAAAAAGCGTAAAATGATAACGTTTTGGTGTGTTTGATACATCTTTTGGCCTGATAAATATCCATATTCTAGTGAATTTGCTGCAACTTTTAGTGTTACAATTTTTGCTCAGATACTGTCTGGTGCGTTGCTTCTGGGGCTCTGCCCCAAACCCCGCTGGGAGGCGCTTGAGCGCGTCAACCAAGACCCCCGCTGTAGGGAAGGCTACAAACATGGTAACAGGATTATCCTTAACGTTTTTAAGTAAAAAAATCTTGCCCCCCAAAATGTCTGCCTACAGGCAGAAATTTCTTTGGGGGGGGGAGGCAGTATATATATATATATATATATATATATATATATATATATATATATATATATATATATATATATATATATATATATATATATATATATATATATATATATATATATATATATATATATATATATATATATATATATATATATATATATATATATATAACTATCGTAATTCACAGGCTTACTGTCGAAGGAAATGCTCAAAATTTATACCCAAACTTATGTCAAACAGACTATAGTTGCTATGCACGGACAGCATCGTCGTTTTTCCTTCACTTTACACCGCTTGTGCAAGCAATCGGTTTGCATTTATTCGGAAATTGTGAAATATGCAACAGTGCATGAATTCGCTAGGCAAAACCAATTTTCTTACTCGAGCGGCCCGCATTAAAAATTCGCCACCGACACTGACAAGCAAGAGAAAAATTGGGTGCTACAGTGATAAGAAAATTAAAATTTCGAGTCAATTCAGCAGTATATGTAGGGTTTATACTCATACCAAATCGGCAATTTTACACAACACAGCATCAACATCAGGTAAGCTATAATTAGGATTCAATTTAGCATCGATTGGAGTGATAGAGTTCGCTGGGTGCAGACATCTTGTTTCGACTATTTCGGAAGAAACCACGTTGCAAAGTGAATTAGGAATGGCGGTGAGGCAGGCGCGCAATTTCGACGCTGCGGCGTCAAAGTGGGCACTGAAGCGTCGAGCGATTTCATCGCGTTCGTGCGCCTGCAACTCAAGCGTAAGACGCAGCGTCTCGCGCGCCTGGTGCACGCGATATTCGTTGATCAAGTGGTGCAAATTGACGAAAAGTAATTTTAATTCTTCCACTTTACGTTGCCGGTCGGAGTGACCCGGGCAACGCACCAATATTTCCAACAAATCCAGGAAATTAGCCAATATCTAAAAAGAAGTCACAAATGCATGATTAAAGCTTATCACTTTAAAAAAATTGTTTCCAGATTCATTAAAAAGAATTCAGAATTCTCGATATTATCCAAGACTGCTTAGATTTTTTAAACTTAATCGCTAATCCAACGTAAAACCCTAAGGAATTAGTGAAATTCGAGCAGAATTTGGAGAAAATTAGAAGAAATCCGGTAGTTAGATTTTCGAAACATTTAAATTTATTACGAGCATAATTTATCAATTAATTCAAAAAAATAGGAGAAGTTATACACTGGAATATGCTTGCAAATGTTCGTATGCCAAAAAACCTATTCATGGTCTTAAAATATGACTTACAAACCAAAGATGCTATACAGTCTTGCGCGTTCGAATAGCTTAGCTATAATAAAAAGATAAAGATTTCACACCAAATTTATCATTCTCTGTGCTTTTAGATTTAGGCCCAACCACACATGGGCGTGGGGGGTCTGGGGGGGGGTCTGGACCCCCCAAGAAACCAAAAGACCCCCCCAGAAATCAAAAGACCCCCCAGAAATCAATTTTTGAAAATTTTTTCCGTTTTTTTTCGCAATTTTTTGATGCCAATGGATAGTGCTTGATGAGAAACGTCGAAAAATGGTGTTTTTATCGCCATATCACCATTTTTAAGGCCACTTTTTTACCTTCAAAAAATCTTGGACCCCCCAGAATTTTCTTGCTGCCCACGTATGGGCCCAACCAAGTTCATTTTTTGATTGATGGATTAAACAATTCATAAGAAACGATTTTCTGATTTCTCTTGAAATCGTCAGAAATTCTCCGAAAGTTCCTTATCTTAGGTTTTCCAATGCCGTTATGCATGAAAGAAAATTTCTTGAGCAGATTTTCCGAAGAATATCGAGCCGTTTTGTTTGACTATATTTTGTTCAACTAATTGAATTTTTTTCGAAATTGCCTAAACTTTACTTTATGGTGTGAACGGAAAACTTGCAGATATACGTGGAAAGGCACGATATTGATTGAAATGAGGAGGACATGCAAAAAGAGAATGCGGAAAAAAATTTTATGAAAAACGGACCAATATTGGTGAAGATAGAGTTACTCAGGATATAGCTACATTAAAGTGAGGTATTTGACAGTTTACCAAAAATGTTCCGAATTTGGGCTGAAAACATATGGATCTGACATTTTCAAGGTCGCTGATTACGAAAAAATAAATGTTATTGCATGGAAAAAGAACTTTGTTTGAAAATTATCAAATTTGAAAAAAAAAACAATTTTTTGCATGTTCTTTCTGTTTCTGCTTAAATGATGCTTAGGCTTAGGCTTAGTTTATCTGAGAAGGTGTTTTCGGCTACTTAGGTCGAGGCCGCTCTCGCTTAGGCCGAGGTATAGGTGCTTAGGTCAACGTATAGATGCTTAGGTCGATGTATAGATGCTCAGGTCGATGTATAGATGCTTAGGTCGAACTAAATTGGGTATATGTTATTCTGCATTCCACTCTTTGAATCTTCAAATAGTTGGAACTTTAAGATAATCCAAAAATGCTGTTTGAATCGTATTTACGTAGAAATCTTTAACTGGATGTAAACAATGCTAAAAATGGTGAAATTAAAAAAAATTTCATGAAAATTTGGGCAAAAAATTACAAAAAAATTTTTCTCTAACCTCGGTTTACGCGCAGTATAACTTAATTTTTTGTAATCTGCGACCTTGAAAATGGCAGGAAAATATTAATTAGTAATAATTGGAAACTTTTGATAAACTGCTGAAATTCCTTAAAGTGGCCCAAAATGGTTAATGTCGAAGTATGATGTTTGAAGTACCGTAACTCTGTGAGTTTTGTATGGATTTGGTTTATTAATTTTTTTCCGCGTCTTTTAGTGACACAAAGTATCGTTTTTGCGCAATTGTATGGCAGTTCTGCCAGAATGGCGCAAAATCGGTTCACACCATATTCTTCAAAAACTCCTCGAACTTTTTGTTTTTATGTTCTAGAAAAATAAAGCATTGTCAAAAACTTCGAAAAACGATGTTTTTGACGCGTTCCACCATTTTACAGCCCAAAAAAGAATTTTTAAAATTTAAATCCACAGAATTCCCTTGCTGAGCATATCTGGCGTCAGATATAAGCTAAGCCTAAGGAAATAGTAGGATGCAATTCACGACGCTCGCTCCACGCATTGCATCCATACGTGGGCAGCACCAAAATTCTAGGGGAGGGGGTGCAAGATTTTTCAAAGGTCAAAAAACACCATTTCTAACGTTTCTCATTAGCATCTAGAAATTGCGAAAAAACAGAAAAAATTTTCAAAAATTGAATTCTGGGGGATTGGGTATTTTGGTTTCTCAGGGAGAGAAATGCATACCCCCCACGCCCAGGAGTGATTGCATTCCAGTGCCACTACTTAGGCTCATGTGCTGACATCATTATGAGAGTGCATATATAAGCCTCGACTTCAACCTTATATATTAGATGTAGCATTTTGTTCTGCCGATAATTCAAATTCATGTTTAGCATACATGCTCAGCAGAGGAATTCTGGGGGTGAAAACCTAAAGTGCCTTTTTGGGCCAAAAAATGCCCGGTACGCGTTAAAAAACATCGTTTTTTGGCGTTTCTGACGATTCTCTATCCTTCTAGAGCATAAAATCATGAAAAAAAATTCCGAAAAAAGTCGAAGAAATTGACCAACATATCGCTTTATGGCGCGAAGCGCCGAAAATTTGGCGATTTTGAGCAAATAGATAGCCAAAAACCCTTAAAAAGGCAGTTTTTCTACCAATTTACAGGTAAGTTTAGGAAACTTTTGAAAAATCGCCAATTCTGGGGGGGGGTGGTGAAAAATTTTTTGCGGGGGGTGAAAAATTATTCTGCGGGGGTGAAACCCCCCAGATCATGTATGATGTTTAGGCATAGCATTGTGCATTCATCATGGTACCAGGAAAAGAGATAAGTGAGCGACGCGAGCTGAATCCTACTGCTTAGGCTTAGCTTATGTCTGGCACCATTATGAATCCTTAGGAGCGACTGAATATGCATCAAACAGAACCTTTGAATAAAATGCTTCGAATTTCAATAAATTTTACATGTACGTTTACACAACAAATGAGTCATCTACTGATGCAAAATATTTTTGTATTCTGCCGGCTTGCTGTAAAGATGCGGCTAAACAAAGATTTCAGTGCTCCGAAAAATGCAATAGGTATGCTCACAGCGAAATTCCTATTTCTCCATCAATTTCCAAACTTTATTCTTAATTCTTTTTTTGTTTGGTAGTTAATTAATTTATGCATCTAATAATGCCTAATAGATGCACAGTTCAATTTTAAGCTGTTGTCTACAGTAATCTAGCAAATCGAAATAGGTTTTCCTTTAAAGCATTTTATTTTGCGACGTTTTGCTTAGTTCGAAAGAAAATTAAATATCCTATCAGCTGATAAGTGTGAACATGACCCGTAAAATTTTTTTGCGTTACAAACTGCCAAATTGTCATGTTACATTCATAAAAAGGGCGAAATTGTATTCCTATTACGTACAAGCAGTCAGTGGCGGATCCAGGATTTTCTGACAAGGGCTATCTTAAAATTTTCGTCGAATGGCTCAAAATTCTCAAAAAAGTCCGTACACTAAGCGTCAAGTATAGGTTTTTCGCCGTCTTTTGATATACAGTCATTTTGATTCAAAAAAATTAGATATTGACAAGAGTTTTCTACGAAAATCCCACTAAATTAGTATTAAATCGGCGCCAAGCGCCTAAAAATACTCGAGACTTTTTCGACAGGGCCAGGACAAGATATTGTATACACAATGTATGACGACGACCCTATATATGTGTACACATAAGATCCTGAAAGTGTTTTAGTACTTATCAATATTAGTGCGAAAAGGGATTATTTAAAGAATTCTCGTCTAACAAAAAATCATCAATAATAAGTAATAAATTAATAGTAAATAATAAAAAATCTAACTAAAAACTGGGATAGCGCAAAATCATAATTGCGAAATTATCTTAAGAGAAAATTAATAATTGTAGAGCGATTTCCGAGGAGGTCGAGAATTGCAAGAAAAGTTTTGAGTTCATCATAGAATAATTGCATCACACAGTTATCGAATCTCACAATAAACGATATTAGTCATTAAGTCACCAGCGAAGAAAATGCACCAATGTAATAAAAAAGACTAATATACTTGCGATTGCGGATCATTATGGATGGAAAAGGACGGGACTTGTAAAAAGCAACCTATGTAAATGTCAAAAATCGCGAAATCTGCTAAAAATCTTTCAAGCAACGGAAAAAATCGAAGTATATTCTGTGGCCTTCAGATTGAAATAAACTATTCAATCAAAAAACGATTGAAAAAGCAGTATGTTCGCTATGCAGTAGCTATGGAATAGTAGATGGAGTAAAGTGTGGACTTTGCAAGCCAATGTAGGTACACTTGCATGCCCGCAACGATTGTGTGCGCTAATCAATTGACGCCAGGTTTGCTTGCGACAAAGTTCGTGATAACAAAATGAAACACCTTCAAATAAAATTGCATTTAGGTTTCTATCAATCACGATATAAAACCAGTCAGCGTTGCAACTTGCAAGCAATTTACAAAAAGCAAAAACATTCTTATGTGAAGCACTGGAAATTATTTAAGGAAGCTAACATGTTTTCCGTGTGAACTTTACATAACTACAGTGTAAAGGAACCATACAGTCAAATTCGTAATCCTTATTTTACGGAACATATTGTGAAAAAGTTCACGTTTTGCAACGCTCTGGGAGCAAAATAAATTTGTACTGTAAAGTACACATCTCAACAACAATAAGTGAATAGTGCAAACTTCATACAACTACTGGGCGTAGAGAAAACTAACAGTCAGATTCGTAATTCTGACATTACGTAGAGCATTAAAAAAATTAGCTTTCTCAAGGTCCAAGAACTAAAGGTAATTTGCTGTGTGAACTTTACACAACCACAGAGTACAAGTCACCCTTGCAACTTGCAAGCAATTTACATAAAACAAACATTCCAGATTATGTTTATACGCTATGTGGAGCATTGAAAATTACTTAAAGAAGGTTACACGTTTTCAGAGTACGGAGAATATATTCCGATTTTTGGCGTTTCTTAGACAAAGACTGATTTTTATTAGCATATTTTACGACTTTAGGCATTTACATAAGTAGCTTTTTCCCAGTCCCGTCCTTTTACATCCTGAATAATCAACAATCCCAAGTATATTCGTCTCTTTTATAACATTGGAGCATTTTTCTTTGCTAGTATATACCCTGCTTTTAATTAGCATGATTTGAGCAAATCAGTCAGCGAACACATGCGGTAACATGCCACAATCATGACAACAGTGCAAGAATGCGGAAAACAATCTTATTCTGAACATCAGCATTATCTATCTTGAACAAGACAAGCTTAGCTTATTTAAACAGATCAAAGATTTTCATCATAACCTTTAAGCTATTATTGGGTGTAAAAGAAGAGTTGCGCTCAGATTCGTAATCCTAACGTTATATGGAGAATTTTGGAAAAAAATTAAGCTTCTGCAACACTCTGAAACTGAATTTAATTTTCAGTGTAAACTTTGCATAACTACCGTGTGTAAAGAACACATACAGTGTGATTCGTAATCCTGACCATAGGGAACATATTTTGAAAGATAAATTTACGCTTTGCAACGCTCTGAAAGTAAAATAAATGTATCGTGTAAACTACACATTAACAATATTTGCATAGTGAAAACTTTACACAACTACTGGGTGTAGAGAAAACTAACAGTCAGATTCGTAATTCTGACCTTAAGTACAACATTTGAAAAGAAATAAAAATTTGCAGTGTAAACTTGACTATAAGCACAGAGTGTAAAGAATATTTTTCAAGTCTCCACAATAGCCTGAAAGACAAATAAGTATTAGATGTAAACCATGTTACACCACTGTTGAGTGCAAACAAACGCGCCCAACTGGCATATCACGTTTGATTCTTGGTACATTTTTAGACTCGAGATCATGTCCAGACTCATAACCGGAGAAGTTGACAGAAAAAAAACAATAAAAAACAGGTTTACCACACCCAATTTTTGACTTTACACCTCTAGAAAAAGCAAAATATTGATGTGAATAAATGCAATTTGCTGTGATGTGTACCCTTCGAAATTCCTTTATTTTTATTGTATTCGACCTATCTCAATTTCTAGAAGGAGAAAAAGGCGAACAAAAAACGGACAAAGACGTATTTTCTACCATCCACCACATTGTAAATTTTAAAAGTCTGAACCTAACTCTCTATTAAGCGTAAAGAAATTTGATTTGAGCCAGTTTGCCTTTAAATTGTAGTTCGTTTGTTCTGCAAAAGATTTGACATATTTACTAATCAAAATAGGGAAAAACATGTTTTTTCGCCCATTTTACACCCCTAATTTCAAACTTTACACCCCCATAAGTAACCCACTATTGCGTTTTTTAAATGCGGTATGCCGCGACAAGTAGCCATTAGATAAAGCTTTACTTTATTCTATTTAATTTGCCAGAACTCATATCCCGAGAAGTTGGCGGAGAAATCTTAGACAAAATCTGTTGTTTACATCATCCACTAGTGTGTAAAGTTAAAACTCCCTAGATCTAACTCCTTATTGAGTGTAAAAAAAGTTTTCTGGTAAGCCGAAAGTAGCCCATGAACCGTAGTGCATTTCTATCACAAATATTTTCTTAGGATTCATAACCATAGTTGCTGGCAGACATAAACAAGTCGAAAACTCGTCCAAAATAAGTTTTTTTCACCCCTAGATTCTCACACACTTTACACTCCCAATCGAGAACGAATGCGAAATTCAAAAAAAACAAAAAAGCGTTATCTGAAAAATCCCTTCCTCTACAACTCTATGTCATTAAATTGTGTAAATCATTTAAAGTGACTAGTCTACAAGCCTTGGAAAAAAAGACAAGATTTGCTATATGTTAGAACGTTTTGCCCAAAAACTTTACACGTTTTTTACACAGTCAGAGTTGAGTGTAAAGAAAAACAAAAAATTGCAGCAGCGAATTTTTGTATTATCTTTCTTTTTGAAAAAACCGCAACTCACAAATGTGTCCCGTCATAGCTGTGAGGGTGCACAGGTGTTAGGGGTACCCAAGTATATTATACGCACGCGTTAAAGCGTTACCAACATATGATGAATAAAAATTTTCTGTAATGCTATTTGGTTACCACATCTGCAGAAAAACCATTCAAAATTGACATTTTTAGCTAGAGAGCATGTATTTTAAAGTTTAACCTCCTTTTACGCCAGTTTCCCTTTATAAGAGCGAAAATTTGAAGAGTCGAGAGATCTAACTGCAGCATAAAAAACTCAGAATAGCAGCTAAAATTCAGGAAAAATTGTAAAATTGTGAATTTTGACCAATAAATCATTATTCGGTGCAAAATAGTACAGCAAAGATATTTTGTAAGGGGTCACAATAAGTGCAATCATAGCACTTAATAATCTCTATTCTTTCCAAAACTGATCATTCAATCAGTGTTCCAATCTTCTATGCGCCAAGAGTGAGGAGATCGTATGAGTTTCATTCATAAGACCCAACAGAATGATATAAAAATTAATGTATCCTCCGATTTAGGCTACATATTCTGAGATGAACTGCAAAGGCAAAAAAATCACGAATATGATAAGTGATCGAATAAATACCTAATCATCAATTAGATTTTAATTCCTATCACCGCTACATAATTTAAGCAAACACGCTAAATTTAAATCGCCTAAGTTTAATATAAGTTTATTTTTGATGCAGAAACAGTTCAACTATCAAAAATATGCTATTCGAATTCGTCTGTATTCTTAAGTAGACCCTTTGTAAGCATGCTTATAATTGTCTAGATTGATTTTAGAAGAAAATTTCAGATCTTTAATCCTACTTACAGATGTTTTAGCCCCGAGCCGGGGCGAAGCCTTGCCCCGGCCCGAGGCAGAAGCCCCGGAACCGGAGCCCGGGCTTGGGACATCCCTAGTTTTTTATAAAGGTTGGGGCACTACCCTCTAAGAAAATCCTAGATCCGCTACTTTTAATGAGTACTATCCGGCGCGAAGCTCCAAAAAAATTAGAAAAATTGTGACAAAAATCGTTTAGAACATAAATACACATTTTTATTTATTACGCTTAACGATTTTTTGACGTCAGCGGGCGGCCGCCGCTCTATAATCCGCGCCTGCAAAGTAGTATCCTATGCTTTTTAGGCATGGCTTTAGAAGAGCTTTAAGATAAGCCTAAATTATTGGAAAAAATAAGGCAAACTGGTATTAAAAGGCAAAAAAAGTAGATCGAAAATCAAAAATGACGATACTTTGCTAAAAGCCAGATTTGAACTTCACAGAAATACGGTAGTTTTTGGAAAAAACATATGAAAACGAATGAATCAACCTAGTGAAACTTCGAAAACATATTGTACGATGGAAGAAAATGGGTCATAATTCGTGACTTTTTGACACACCTCAAAGAAATCGTCGGAGTATAGCAGTACATGTATATATTAGGGGTGTCCCAGGGCCGACTTTCTGGCCAGAGCCGGGCAAGATATTAATTACACTGATGTATGCTGATTGCTGACCCTATAAGGGTAGACTTAAATAATAACAGAAGGTCATCAATATGATAAAAAAATGAAAAAGAAAGAAAGAACAGAAAAAAATAATAATAAATGAATTAGGAGAAATAAATAAGAGGTAAATAAATTAGGCATGCTTTTAGTATAAAAGAAACAAAAAGAAGCGAGAAATTATATATATATATATATATATATATATATATATATATATATATATATATATATATATATATATATATATATATATATTAGTGATGTCCTGGGCATCGGCACCGGCACCGGCGCCTAAGCACCGGCACCGGGCCGGTGCTAGGCTGGTACCGGCGCCGGTGCCGGTGCTAGATAAAAGAGAAAAATTAGTGTAAAAAGAATAATTGAAGCTAATTTGTCACCAATTTAATGAATAAAGGCGCAAAAAGGTAGCATTTTGTTAATAAAATCGTCTGATCAGCATAGTGAAGCATTTTGACCTGAACTTCAGAACGAGTCTTCGAGCTTTAAAAATGAATTATTCATTTAACAGAAACACATCTTATTGAAAATATCAATTAACAGCAAGAAGCGTGGACACCGATAAATAAAGTAAATTAAAATTAAAAACATCGACATATGTATAGAGTGGAAAGTTCTTTTAATTCTACCATCTGTAGGCAAGAAGGATGAGTACTACCAGAGTAGTTTTCAACTTAATTTCATCAAATCTATTTTTAGTTTTCCATTTCATGAGCAGAAGACCGTAAAACGATACAGAATTTTAAAATAGCTTTTATCCAAAACTTTTTCCTGCAAATTATTCAGAAAAAGCTTGTTAAAACTTTGTAAATGAACTTCTATGTAAGTCTTTTGCATTACTAATATATCCCGTGTTAGTTTTTCAAAGGCTTTTGAAAGTGTGGAAATGATGAAACTCAAATAGTTTCACCTCAAAAAGTTTTTTTGTGGCTATTTTCATGTTTGTTCCTTGCTGGTTGAATATTTAGCTAATGCACTAAAGCCAAATTTCTGGATTTGCAGCTAAAGAATCAGCTTCTTCACACGCTAAATCGTGAGTGCGCTGCACTTGCTCCATAATACGCTATTTAGCTTTATTTTTACTTCAAATTTCAATTTTATTGCACAATTTCTGTTTGATAGCAATGCTTATGAGAAAAGTATTATGTATTCATAAATTTAAAATAATGAAGTCGTTACTAGCCTAAATGAAATTTTGCCCTTAATATGTAATAATCCGGTGAGAAAATAGGTACACATTTAACCCTTTTTGAAGATTTGGAGAAGCATAGTGCACTATATAATATATGCTGTCTGCTTTCCTTTTATCCATACCATACGAAAACACAACACCGCCTTTAAGACATCTTTCATATATATATATATATATATATATATACGTATATATATATATATATTAGTAATAGATGCACTAACATCGCACTACCTAACACGCTTGTCTGTCTGTCTTACATGTAATATATATATTTTTATGCTTCTCAAAAATGTAAAAAAAATTCTTCTTCTTAGATATACAATAAAGCAACTAAACTAACATCTTTATTTTCATCCTTTTGAAATTTTTATGGGTGCATAATATTTTTGCCATAAATTGCAAGCAGCAAAGCCAATTTGAAAGAAAATAAAAGGTAAATAGTGTATTATAATTTAGTGTAAGCACGCTCGACTAACAACAATATTATTGCTGAAATAAAATCATGTTTTATGCGTAGTTGAAATATTTAAACTGAAAACAAGCATGAAATAACTTTTTAAAAAAAACTTTTTGAAATCGAAAATATTGAAAATTTGTATTTAAAAAACTGAAAAAATAGAAGGCAAGCTATTAAGGCTTTTTTTATAAACATTTGCCTTTTTTATGAAATTTTAGAAAAAGTTTTGAATGAAAGCATTTTAAAATTTTATGGAGCATTGGCTATATGAAAATGAAGCTAAAAATAGGCGATGGTAAGTTGAAAACTTTCTCATCCTTCTTCTTGCAGATAGTAAGAATTAAAAGAGCTTTTCATCTGCTGCATATATTGATGTTTTAGTACAATTCCTTTGTTATCAGTGTCACCTTGCTGTTATTGATATTTTCAATAAAGATAGTTTCTATGAAATGAATAATTGTGCACGAAAAGCTCGAACCGTTTATGAAGTCTTTTGTCAGACGATTTTATTAGTGCTGCCTTTTTCTTCATTAGTGACCAAGTGCTTCAGTATTCTTTTTGCATAATTTTTTCTTTATCTGCTGCGCTTGTACCGCTTTAACGACAACGGCTGCGCCGTACCCTTCTGCAGAACCATCACTAATATAGCAATAACAACAACTGCTGCTATATATATATATATATATATGCTATACTGCTGCTGTAACAACATATATAATTAAACTTCTTTGTTGCACATACTAGCATGCTATTTATTTTCTTATTTCTCTATTAAAACCCCATTATTATTTTTTCTGTTACTTCTTTTCTTTTTCGTTTTTTATCGCTTGTATTATTATTTAGTCTACCCCTTATAAATTCGCTTGTCGCGCCAAAATAAATTGTATTAATATCTTGCCCGCTCTGGCAACGCAAGTTCCTTCTGCCATGTACTTCTCCTTAACCGACGGTTCTTTAGTGCGGTCACTGTTATTTTTCTTCCGTCGTAAAAAATATGTTTTCTTCGCAAATTATTAAATTCGTTTTAAATGTTTCGAAAACTTTGCAACATTTTTGTGAAGTTCGGAAACTCTGGCACAACGAAGTATGCGTGTTTTGTTTTCAGTACTTTTTTAACCTTCCGTTGTATTTTTCGATAATCCCGAAGCATGTAAGCTTTATTTGCAAAGCATGTAAAAATAGGATAGGCGCGGGTAGGAGCGGCGCGCGTCAGCATCGTTAGCGTAATAAGGAAATGTGTATTTATGTTCGCAAATGCGATTTTTTCTAGTTTTTTGGTTAACAAAGTTAGCGCAAATTAAAAGCAGTTTCTGGGCGAACGTGCTAACCAAAAACTTTGACTCGGCTTCATCAGGCGGGCAAACTTCTTAACAAACTAAGCTGGCTTGTGGCAAGACCGTCTGGTACGGCGAAATAAATCGTTGATATGGGCATTAACACAGATGTCTACTACTGGTACCATAACACGACAGTTGATATTTCTAAATCGCGCAAACGTAGTAAACAGGCATTTAAATTGCGTGTTTTGTTTATTCAATGTAGCAGTGATAAAGTCGTCATATATGATGATTTTGCGCACAAATATGAAGTATGTAACAAATCGGAGGACGTATTTTATATCGTCTGTTAGATTCTTATGAATGGGGAAAAATTACGATGCTTCTTCGCTCTTGGCATGAAAGACGGAGAGCTGATTGTATGTGTCAGTTTTGGAGAACAAGTTATTAAATTAGCATGATTCCTTGTGCTACAAGCAATCTTTGCTGCTGCCGAATAATGTTGTCGAAAATTCGCAATTACAATTTTTTCTGGTTTGCTGCTTATTCTGGTTTTTTATGCTTTATATGGAAAATAGCTTCGAAACTAGCCTGGAATGGCGTGAAAAGGTTAAGCAAAATAGCAACAATTGAAAATGTCGATTTTGAATGGGATATTAATTGCAGAAGTATGTTGGCACGTGCGTATAATATATGTTTACTATGCCCATATGGCAAGTTTGCATTTAATGGTGCAGTTTCAAAAGAAAGATGAAAAATTAAAACAATACAATTTTTATTTTTCTTGCACTCGGCTCTGTTTGTGTAAACGTCATAAGGCAAGCGAATTTGCAACATAGCGAAATCTTGGCTCTTTCAGAAAAAATAATAGACTAATTAAACCCAAATGGTACACAATTATGTTATAAATTAGAGAAAATTTTCGAGATAACGCTTTTTTGTTTTTTGAATTTGCATTCGTTCTCGATAAGTGTGAAATGTGAAAATTAAAAGTGAAAACATTTTGGACAGTTTTCACTGTTATGTCTGCCTTTATAGTTATGAATGCAAGAAACTATTTGTGAATAAATGCTTGCAGCTATGAGCGCCGCTTGCAAAAACGAGAGTTAGATCCTAAAGGAAATTTAACTGCACTGAAAGTGGATGATGTAGGCGGCGAATTTTGTGCAAAAGATTCTCGCCGCTTCTGGGATATGGTTGCGGGTAAATAGGTGGGGAGTGGCTTTTAATGCAATGACACTAGAAAAATACACATTAAAAAACGCATCAAAATTACTATGAAGTCTCAAAAATTTAGAAGTGTAAATGGCAGCATGTTTTTTCATATTTTGTTAGTAAATATGTGAAATATGCATAAACAGTACATTTAAGCAGCAACAAAATCATTTTTGCGCTTAATGAGTTGGGGCTAGGAGCAGAAATTTACATTAATAATTGAATATTATTAAGATTTTTTGTTGCTTTTCGCTACTAAGTGAGATAGGTAGAAATACGTAAATAAAGGTAGAAATTTTATGCGCTTAATGCATTTAAAATAAATATTTTTGCTTTTTCTAGGGGTGTAAAGTCGAAGTGAGTGTGTAGGCACTGTTTTTATTGTTTTTTTGTATTAAACTATAAATTATGTCTGAATGATCTCGAAGTCTAAAAATAAAGCATTATTTGTGGGCGCATTTTGTTACTTTCGATAATTTGGCGTAATTTACAGCCACTTATTTGTGCTTTTCGGCAACAATGAAACTTGTAACCTTTTTTCTGTGCTTACTAGTCAGATTTGCCACATTTTTATTTCTTTTCATGTTGCTTGGAATAAAATTACGAGGTAACTGTTAGTTTCACCCCGTAATTTATTAATAGTTTTAAACATGCATGTGTACAATGTTAATTTTTATTACGCGCTTTTCGGGAAGCATTTAGCGCTAATTTACTTCTTTCGGAAATATGACCTATAATTAAGTGCAATCACACTGTGTATTTGTTTGCACGTATGCAGGTTACACTGAAAATTAAATTAGAATTTCCGTATTTAGCTTATTTTTTCAGAAATTCCGCCCTTTTAGTATGATGAAAATTAACATTTTCTGTTTAAATAGCTAGCTTGTCTTGTTAAAATAGATAACTGCTGTGTTCAGAAATTAGATTGTTTTCACATTGCTGATATATTGTGAAAAAATATTGCACCAATTGTTAGAACGACAATTTGCTCAGGCTCATGCTTAGTAAAAGCAGGCATATACTGCTCCGAAAATAGCCAGCCGCCAAAGACAGGTATACTGAGATTGTTATTATTCATGAATGTAAGGTGAGACTCAAGCACCATCTCC
>JAVLUZ010000157.1:3086920-3224841 GCA_036768485.1 Mermis nigrescens | reverse complement strand
TACATGTACAAGATGGTCCCAAAAAGTCTTCTATCTCAGAAACGACAAACACGAAAAAAAGTTGATATTTTCTTTCAGAATGCAATTTCTGTCATTATAAATATATATAGAACACACACATTCACTCATTCCAAATTTTGCGGATTTTGCCGTTTTTTGCAGTTTTTGTCTTCTTGTACACCTCCGAGGAAAATCTTTTTGGCGAATACAAAAAAAAGCGTGCGCACAGTATAGCTTGTTTTGGTATATTTTGATAGATTTTAAATCTATTAATTACAAAGATTTGCACAATTCCAATTCATTTTATGCTGAAAACGCAATTTGTATCGTCCAAAAAACATAGGTACTCCAGAACCATTTTGTGTAAAAGAATCAGATCTAAAATCTAGCGACTATTTATATTATAAAAAAGTTATTCATATATTTATTATTTTCACGGATACTTCAACGTTTGACTGATACACAAACCCTTGAAGTACGGTATGCACTTATAAGTGCTGTATAACAATGTAAAGGCTAGGAAACTTGGGTGACGTTCCTCGGCCATTCAGGGAATGACCTCTGATTTTCATCCTAAAAGATCTAAAAAGACCTAGAAAATGCCAAAAATCATTGAAGGGTCAGAAATTCTGCTTTGAAATAAAGGGCAGCAACTTTGGGTAAAGGATCCCCTTCCGTGGCTCCAGTTATGTATCCTTGTTCATGGAAGGGGTTTCAACCCCCCTCAAAAGAAATAAGTGAGCCTGAAACCTTTTAGCTAATTTTTGGCTCACAACTGTCAGAACCACGGCGTTCCGCGCCATACATACTTATATTTTGACTATACTTTGTCGACTTACTCAAATTTTTTTCGAATTTCTTCGATTTTCATTTCCTATGTTTTTATGTTCTATAAAGCGTAAACAATGTACGAAAACAAAATTAACAGTGTTTTTGACGTAAACCCATAGGTTTTTGCCAAAAAAAGTACTTTTGAAAAATTTTCGAGAGGCTGAACCCCCCAGAATTCCAATTGCCGTAGGGCATACCACTTACCGGAACAACAAAAACATACGAGTAGTGCCTGTACAACATACGCATAAATTCATGACAAATCGGCTATAAAATCGATATAAATCGAACTGCCAACCCTGATTAGAGATTTTTTCATACTAAAAAACGCAAGATGTTCTAATAGGGGCTTATTCAGTTGGGGAGCGAGGGGGCCCGAGTCACCAAAATGCGGAAAAACAGTTTTTAGGGACCCAAGTAGAAAAAAATCGAAGATTCTTGAATAATACTTAGTTGAAAAACAAAATTCGATATGTATAATTAAACTTAATTAATAATATTATAAGGGAGACTAAAATAATAATTAAAAATACTATATTATTCATAACCCTAAATTCGGTTAGAAAAACTAAAGAAGCAACAAATTAATAAATGCTCAGTTCCATTAAACACGCGGTAGTAGGGAAAGAACGAAATTTATTTGCATACAAAATGACAGATATTTACATGTACGCCAGACGTGTTCTTGAGGGGGGTTGACCCTTCCAGAATGGCAACTGACCCCCCCGCAAAATGGCTGCAGCCTCGAATTGTCGATTTTTTGTACAAATCTGTAAAAAAATTTTTAGGCCTTTTTCGCTCATTTTTTGGCTCAAAATTTCGAATTTTCGGCGCTTGGCGCCATATGCACATTTTTTGACTATATTTTGTTCAATTTACTCGATTTTTTCAAATTTTCAGAGATTTAGGTTAGGTTTTTTATGTTCTATAAAGAGCGAGCATTGTCTGAAACGTCAAAACTTTGTTTTTAACGTAGTACCCATCGTTTTTAGCGCTTAAAGGGCGCTTTTTTAAAAATTTTTTGGGCTGACCACCCTGAAATTCCCATGCTGTACATGTATGATGTACACACGGGCGTAGGCAGAATTTTAAGGAGGGGCGGCGACCATACATGTCTGAAGCATGGGAATTCTGGGGGGGGGGGGGTGAAAACCTAAAGTGCCTTTTTTGGGCCCAAAAATGGCCGGTACGCCGTTAAAAAACATCGTTTTTTGGCGTTTCTGACGATACTATATCCTTTTTTAGAGCATAAAATCGTAGAAAAAAATTTCGAAAAAGTCGAATAAATTGACCAATATATATTGCTTAAAACATGGGCCACATGGCGCGTTGGCGCCGAAAATTTGGCGATTTTGAGAAAATAGATAGCCAAAAACCCTTAAATAGACACTTTTTCTACCGAATTTTTCAGGTAAGTTTAGGAAACTTTTGAAAAATCGCCAATTCTGGAGGGGGTGAAAAATTTTTTGCAGGGGGTGAAAATGATTCTGCGGGGGTGAAAACCCCCCAAGATCATGTACGGCGACGACGCTCCAAAATTGGTGACCTTATACATATTTCAGGATATGAATGTCCGCCAGGGCATTAAATGAAGTGTGCATTTTCTGAAGTTTCCAAAACATGCTGTATCCATTGAGCTAAAAATTTAAATTTTTTCAAACAAATTTCATTTAATTCAATATGCTACGACAAATGACGTTATTTGGCCGCGCTTAAGACAAACTTATGCAGAATAATACGATCCTACGCCGAAAATTTTTGAGATTTTCCGATAAAGATATACCAATTTCCATTATTTTCCGTGCATTATCTTGCCTTTCCGGAATTTGCTCGGGGCTAAGGGGGGGGGTGGGGAAGCGCCACCCCCGCCCTTGGCGAACGCCCACGCATGTACATAGATATATACATAATGTATGAGTTACGAGACTCGAGTTTGCTGATTCAACATGGAAACCGTTGTCATTGTATTAATCGCTCCAATTACTTATCGGACTTATTCGAATCTAGCTTGGTTTGCATGATAAACCGATTCACCATGTACATACAACTATAGATGCGGAGCATGAACGATCTGGAGGGGGGCGGGTCGAAACTCCGACTTTTTGGGCCAAAATAACCTCAAAAGCTGGTAAAAACGCTTAAAATGCGTTTAAACTACGTTAATACACAGTTTCTGGTCAATTTGCAGCACTTTTTGAAGAAAATTTTGAATTTTCATCCGTTTTGGCCTTTATTTTGCTTTCATTTTACCCAAAAAATTTCCCATTTTTGTGATTCTGGGGAGGAGGAATGTGTCTAGACCACACATGCACAGCATGAGAATTGGGGGTGAAATTAGTAAAAAGTACCTTTTTTGGGGTCCAAAAAATGGTAGGTAAGTGCCAAAAACATCGTTTTTCAGCGTTTCTGACGATGCTCTATCTTTCTAAAAGCATAAAAACATAAAAAAATTTCGAGAACAAAAAATCAAAAAAGTCGGAACAAATCGAACAAAATATAATTAAAACATGAGTATAATGGCGCCAAGAGCCTGAAATTTGGAACGTTTAAGCAAATAGGTAGCTAAAAACGAGTTAAAAAAGCATCTGTTATACAAATTTTTTGAAAAATTCTTGGTAATTTAAAAAAACAAAACGTCAATTCTGGGAAGAGTGAGTAGAAAAATTTCTGCGGGGGCTTAAAATTTTTTTCTGAGGGGGGGGGTGAAACCCCCAAGATTATGCACGGTCTAGACTCCCAACCCCACACTTCCATACATGCCTCTGTACAACTTCGTTTAATCCGTCAAAAAAATTGTGTAAAGTCGTACCTAATGCTTACACCACTGCATTGATATTATCATAAATTACAAAAAGCCTGCATTATACAAAGCGTGTCAATTTTTATGCGTGCCGGAGGATTGAGCATGAACAATTAACACGTTAACCATATGCTGTAGATCGGCGTCTTCCGGTTTTTGCACGATACTACGCAAAAACTCTCCCAAAACTGCTTCGCACGTTTCGCGAGTCCGTACAGTTTCGTCGGACAATATGTGAAAAAACCCGTCTAATACTTCGGGCAGATAGGGCACGAGACAGATTTGCGGTACAGCATACAACGTTTGGACCTGATTGCGAAGATTTGATAAAAAATTGTTAATTGTTAATAATTGTAATATTATTTTTAATATAATATCATGAGCCATTTACAATTTTTTATGAATATTTAATTATGTAATTAAAAATAATTAATTTAATACGATTTAAAAATTTACAATCAATTTTTAAAACTATTGACGTTTAAACATTTTTTTGAATCAACTACTCCAATTATACAATCGTTATACGCACATATATTATGTACGTATATATCATTAACAACCTTTCGTTGCAAGTTCAGAGAGTTCATTCCTATACTTATTGCTTAACAACAGGCCTAATCTTAGTTTCTCCAGATCTGAAGTGAGGGGAGGGTAAAAAGCGTATATGATCTGGAGGGAGAAGGGTTTCATCCCCAGAAAACTTTTTCACCCCCCAGAATTAACGATTTTTGAAATTTTTTGTAAGTTCCCGGAAATTTTTTAAAATTTGTTGAAAAGTTACTTTTCTATGCATTTTGACTATCTATTTTTTCAAAAACTCCCAAATTTTCGGCGCTTCGCGCCATCATACTCATATTTTGACCATATTTTGTTCAATTTATTCCTACTTTTTCGATTTTTAAAAAATGTTGTTTTTGACGCGTACCTACCATTTTTGGACCCAAAAAAGCACTTTATAATTTCACCCCCGGAATTGCCATGCTGTGCATGTATGGGTAAAACTCTCAGGACCATTAAATTTATAAATCAGGCCTTTTTCTGTGAGCCGCGTAGAAATGATCAGAATAAGCTATATTAAATGCTTCAATCGGGCGAAACTGATTTTTTAGTGCTTTTCAACCAATTTTCACTTTCTTCGCCAATTTTATCGATAAGTATGGGCAAACAGATCAAACAGCTGTCATCTTTTTCGTCTACAAAAACTATGCAGAAAACGTGCAACAGGTCAATATCGTATCCCTATGGAAATGAACGTGATTGACAGCAGTAATAATTAAAAGGTAATAATAGTAATAATTAGTAGCAACAAGAATACTAGTAATAAAAATAATATAAGCCGCTAACCTAGCCAATGTCAGCAAAAATATGACGATTGATGAGAAAGTTTATAAAATTTCATTTTGTATGTACAAAAAATGTAGTTAAGCTGGTCTAAAATCTATGCGAGAATCAGTGAGGTACAAGGAAAACCGAGAATAATTACACCTAATCATCATCTTTTATTTTATTGTGCCACTTTTTTGTTTCCCCCTATTTTTTCTTTCTGACAAAAGATAGAAATTATTTTGGTTGATTGAGGCAATTGATTGGCATTAAAATTATGTAACAAATAGTGGCGTATGGCTGCGGTTTCATAAGCATCAGCAGATCAACGTAAATTAAATTTACGGTACCCAAGAAACGAGAAAGCGACGAGTTGCTGGAATTTTTCGTACCTCTGCGCTCTCGTAAAAGGCACATGAATTCGCTGGCTTGAAGAAGAGCAAGCCGTAACGATATCCTGAAATTTAATGAGAGATAATAAAGAATCGCCCTTATATTTGTGCTGAGGGCGGATTTAGGGGGGGGGGCGGCCGCCCCCATCGGCTTACAAATAGTGCGCATATAAATCCTGAAGGATTTTTGAGTGATTTTTTTTGCGATTTTCGAGGTTAAAACGGCTAATTTTTTCCGCCCAAGTCGCGAGTTCCACCCCCCTTATGAGGTACCGCCCCCTTAGAAAAATCCTGGATCCGCCACTGGTATTTACAATGTCAAAAGTTGAGATTCGGCCGAAAGAAAGTATCAAGGTTGCGATTGTGAGTATGTAGGAGAAGGAATTTCCAAGCCTCTAACTAAATTATACTCGTGCGTAGCTTGGATTCAAGAGGCAGTTAGTATGGCACAGGCCTGCTGAATTAGTGGAGGGTTAGTGGAGGGAGGGGGCAAAAATGTTGGGGTTAGATATTTCAACAAACACCTGCAGATGAGACTAGAATGATGCTGTTTACTGAGCTTTTCTCATCGAGAACTATACATTGAAGAAGACAAAAGTTTTGAAAAAATCAACCAGGTTTAAAGTATATTGTATAAATATGTACAAAAGTAGTATTTCAGCGGGCTAATTATCTAAAAAAAGTGTGCTAAAATCTGGTCCAGCGAGTCCTTCATTCTTACGCTTTAAGAATTTCAAATTTGGCGCAACCTCGGGGGCATGCCTTGTTAGTAGTGTGCAAAATTTTGGCGGGACTGGAGTCAAAGTGAGATCTGCATGAAAATTTTAGAAAATTAGACACTATTGCTTTAGTACAAGCTCGTTTTTCTGAGTTCAAAATAGCGGTTTCTTAGCTACCTTAGTCTGTGAATTAATAAATCGATTAGTTTGTCGAAGTGATTCTCTGTTGGTTCTATCGTTTGAAGGCTTCCCCCTTAATTTTTGAGCATTCAGGTTGGATGCTTTGGCTACTTAATGATTCATGAAATCCTCCGATTTACTTTTAAAATTATTAATTTTACGGCAAACCTTAAACGCTCTTTGGGTCGGCTTCGAATTTCAATTCAGCTTTATCACCAAAACTTAAATCCGCCGAGCAAAATTCTGCGAATTTTCAGCTGTATCGATAGCAATACAGCCCTTCGAGTGCGATGTTGATAAATAATGCTTATCGCGAGTCGGCGCTACAAATTACTGTAAAAGTTTTAAATTTAAAATTGAATAAAAAAGAAGCCCAAGCTTCAAATATCGCATCAACCTTAGAATAAAAGACGAAAACAAAAATATAACGTAGTAAGATAGTTTTACAGAACGTTAAAATGAAATGACTTGACACGAGAGATAATGCAGGTTTCACATACACGCGAAGCAAAATAAAATGAATCGAATGGTAATTCGTAATTAAATTTATAATCATAGGTAGCGCGTTAGCGCGTACCTTTATAACATGCTCTGGGTACCTCCGACATATGAGACCATATGAGCCCCCCTACAGCTAGTCCGGGATAGATCTGGGAGGAACGGTTTTTAGAGATGATAACACAAAAATCCGATGGAGTTTTTTTGTTGCACTCATGCCGAAGTCTGTAATGAGCGTTGCAAGCTTTTGACAGCAACATTATAACCTACACATACGTATATCGATTTCTGGTCGGTTTTTTCAACGGCTTGAAGAAAGTTCAGCATGAGATGCCCATGCAATTTAATGGCATAGGATTGTAGGGGATTGAAATTCTCCAGATGACAAACGGATTTGTTTTTTAAATTTCGCATTATTTTTCGAGGGGGGGATAAAAAATGTAAAAATCTGCGAAGTGTAAAGACAGATATTGGTTGCGTTTTCGCCTTCTTCATGTCCATAATAACAACTCCGTTTATGAGTCCCAAGAAATTTGTTCAGATAGAAATGTACTACGGCTTAAGGACTACTTTATGCTCACCAGTAAGCTTTTTTACGCAATGCGGAGTCGAGATCTAGTTGGTTTAAACTTTACGCGTCAGTGGATGGTGTAAAGAACAAGTTTTGTCTCTCATTTCACCGCCAATTTCTTGGTTATAAGTCGGGATAAATTAAATAAAAATAAAAATAAAGTACATTTTTAAGGGCAACGTCACGTCGCAACAAACCGCATTTAAAAAAAGTCAATATTAAAGTCACTTACGGAAGTGTAAAGTTCGAAATCCTGAATCATAGGAAGGCCCAAAAAATCATAGGGCAAAAAACACGTTTTCTTTCCTTTTTTGATTGAGTCCGTAGCTTCAAATATTTTGCGGAACAAGTTTTCCCACACACACAGACGTACTACAATTTAAAGGCTACAAAAGCTGGCCCAAACCGGAGTACTTTGCACTCAACGGGGAGTTAGTTTCAGATTTTTTAAAGTTTACAATGCAGTTGGATGGTCAGAAGAATACGTTTTTTTGTTTCTTTCTTTATTCACCACTTTATCCGTTTAAGAAGTCGGGATAAGTCGGATAGAATAAAGATAAATTACTCACTAAGAGGCATATGTCACAGCTACTGCATTTATTTACATCATATTTAGGTTTCTCTCGGGGGTATAAAGTCCTCAATTGGGAAGTTAAACGTGTTTCTGTCTTGTTTTTTTCTCCCAACTTATCCGGTTATAAGTCTGTATATACATGATCTCAAGTCTGAAAATGTACCAGGAATCAGACGTCATTAGCCGGATGGGCGCTTCGTTTACACCTAAAAGTGGTGTAAAGTGGTTTACATCTAATGTACTTATTTGACTTCAGGCCGTGGAAGTTAATTTTTCATAACTGTTGATCGTAACATCAGAGTGATATCAGAATTGTGAATCCGACAGATATCTTCATTACAGTCTGTGGTTGTGCAGAGTTGACACTGAAAATCAGCTTCAGGTTTTAGAGCCTTGCGGAAGCTTCATTTTTTCTTCAAAATGTTTCAAGTAGCGTAAGAGTTACGAATCTGGTTTGTTTTCTTCGCACCCAGTAGTTGTGTAAAGTTTGCACCATTTATTGATTGTTAATGCGTAAAGTTTACACTACAAATTTATTTTACTTCCAGAGTGTTGCAAAACGTGAATTTTTCCATAACATGTCAAGTCAGGATAATGAGACCATACGCTTCTTTACACCAGCACTTGTGTATAGTTTACACTGAGAATTAGCTTTAGTTTCAGAGCGTTACAGAAGCAGAGTTTACAAAAATCTAACATGTAATGTCAGTATTACGGATCTGAGTGCACATAGGTGTTCTTTACACCCAGTAGTTGCGTAAAGTTTATGTTAAGAACCATTGATCTCTTTAAATGGTGTGAGGCTGTATTGTTTAAAAAAGATAATGCTGATATTCAGAACGTATTGTTATCCGCGTGCTTGGACTGCTGGCATTATGGTAGCATGTTACCGTATGAATTCACTGACTGATTCACTCAGTAGGTTATCTAGCAAAGAAAAACGCTTCGATGGAATAAAAAAGACGAATATACTTTGAATTACGGATTATTAAGGATGTAAAAGGAGGGGAGTTGGAATAGCTACCTATGTATATGCCTAAAGTCGCAAAATCTGTTAAAACTCAAACTTTCTCTAAGCAACGCAAAAGTTGGAGTTTATTCTGCGACTTCTGAAAAATGTAACCTTTGTTAAATAATTTCAAATGCTTCGTATAAGAGTGTATAAAAACAATCTAAAAGTATACTTTTTGCAAATTCTTTGCAAGTTACCACGCTGAGTAGCTTCATCGTGATTGATAGAAACTATCTGCAATTGTGTTTAAAGATCTTATTTCGCTATCATGAGCATTATAGCAACAAACCTGGCGTCAATTGGTTAGTGCAACAAATCGTTGCCGGCATGCAAGCGTACTTACATGTAAGCTGTTTCACATATGCTTCAGCGTTTCCGACTGCTTTAAACTTTGATTGCCTTGAATGCATTGATTTTTGCTATTTCATTAAATTGGCTTACAAAGTCGCTCCTAGTTTACACCATATGCTTTTTCATAGCTACTGCATGGCTAGCTTGCTACGTTTTCAATCGTTTTTTTTGTTCGATAGTTTGTTTCGATCTGCTGGCCGCAGAATACACTTCGATTTTTTGCGTTGCTTAGAAAAAAGCCTGATTTTTAAAAATTTTTGCGACTTCAGGCATAGGCATAGTAGCTTTTTTCCTGGTTCCCTCCCTTTACATCCTTAATAATCCACAACCCCAAGTAAATTCGTCTTTTGTTCCATCGGAGCATTCTTCTTTGCTAGTATAATTCGATCCAGGCACGTAGCTGCGTGGGAGGAACGGGGAGTCCGGACCCCCAGAATTCAGAAAAAACGGAAAAATAGGACTTTTTACACGTTATTTTGTGCTTTTTTGCTGCTAGACCCCCAAATTGGTGTTGTTCCCCCCAAAATAGGACGGCCAGCTACGTGCCTGATATGATCACAGTGTCAAACGAGACAAGGTACATAGCTAGCAAATTAATTAAATCGACTTATACTGTACATAGTTATTTAGTTAACTAGTGAATAAATTAATTTAATTACTCGTCAAGTTAAGCAATAAAGTTTTTTTAAATGAAATATCAATATTTCGAACTTCTACAGACTCAGACCAGGCCAAGACATATGTAAATTATACTTATGATAATCTGAAAATACCCAACGAATGCAACACAGTATGCCAGATGTAAATCAACACCATTTAAACAAGGAATTCTGCAAGTATAACTTTTTGACTAAACTACGGCTACTGCGTCTAATCTATGCAACATCGCACTGTATATACATACGTAAGTACAAGTTGAAAAACTAGCAGTCATATGACGAATAGTAAGCATAAGTCAATCTCATAATTTCGGCAATTGAAAATATAAACAGTTCGTAATGCCTGGTTAGCTAAGCAAAGCTACAGTAAGCCAGAAAAAACCTGATCTGCAGGAAATTTACCTTCATCGATCTATCTAGCAAATCAGCGCCGCTTCTCGCATTCTGATCCGCATCACTAGCCGACTGAAATCAAATATATAGTGCACGTGTACGAGAATCGTGCAGGTGTTAAAAATGTAGCGAACATTTAAATATATGTACATATAGAGAATAAGTATAAATTTTAATTTTTTGCCTCGCTAAATTAAGAGTTCTCCTAGGCTAGTGAGGTAAGACAATACTACATGTGATCCTGAGGTACTACATATTTGGTGGGTTTTTACTCCCTAATTTTATCAACCCCATTCGCGATTTTTCACAGAATTCGTATAAATGGTGCCGTTCTAAGCATTTTAGCCACTTGTTTGCTAAAAGTGTCAAATTTTCGATGCTTCGCGCCATATACATATCATTTTGACTATATTCGTTCAATTATTAACATTTTATTGATATTTTTGAATTTTATCGCGTGTTTATGTTCTAAAACGATGAGTATCAACTTAATTGCCTAAAAATAGCGTTTTAAACGCGTATTCATAATTTTTGAGCCTAAAAATCACTTTGCCAAGAATTTTTGGTTTCACCCCATAAATTTCCGCTCTCTCTGAGCTTGTCTGCTCCAGTCCTTCTAAAATGTTGGTCGCCTATTATGATTTTTCTACAAAATTTTCGCGTGCGCCCTAATTCTTGTTTTTTGTCATGTGCACCATAATCCTGAAAATACCAAAGTAAGAGCCTATTGGCTAGATTTTCTAAATTTTTTCGCGTCTTTGTTTGCATTTCCTTTTGCTTGTTGTTGCTTGCGCTTGAAGGCAGTTTAGCCGCCTAGACTAATGCCGCTCATACCTAGGCGACGGAAGTTGGAGGGGTATTCTAGCCCCAGAAACCAAAATACCCCAAGAATTCAATTTTTGCAATTTTTCTGTTTTTCGCAATTTTTGTATGCCAATGAATAGTGCTCCATGAGAAACAATGAAAAATGTGTAGTTTTTCACCATACCTACCATTTTTGGAAGACCATTTTTGACCTCTGAAAAATCTTGCACCCCCTAGAATTTTGGTGCCGCCCACCTATGGTGCCGCTAGGTTGCGGTGACAGTCAGAGGATTATAGACACGAAACTGTAGCGACCTATTTCCTCTCTGATGACCTCGCTTGTTTTTTGATTTTTCATGTTTTCTTCTGTATTTTTCTGTATAAACTCCTGCTTACCTCTCAATTCACTTAGACTCTTGCACCTCGTAAAACCCGTAAATTCTCATAATATAATTTTGCGTACTTTTTTATGTACATGTATACTATTTCTCATCTCTTTCTTTCTTTTATACTAACAGCATGCCTCATTTATTTACCATTTATTTATTGATTTTTTATTTTTTCAAAATTACGTACATTATGACTTTCTATTATTACTTTTGCGAGAGTATTGAAAAGAACACTGAAGTGCTTGGGGGCAGCTTCACGCAAAATCTTGACGATGTTGTACAAGGATTCGCAGGCGTAATAACGAACTCGACTATCCGGATCGCTGAATGATTCGAGGACGGGTAAAATCATATAATCCGTGTACCGTGATGCGATCTGAATATTAAATTCACGTCTAAAATTTAATGTCGAAAAAAGAATAGATGAAAACATGGGACAGTAGTGCATACATGTCACAGGCACGTAGCTCCGGGAAGGAATGGGGGGTCCGGATCCCCCAAAAAAAATTCAGAAAAATCGGACTTTTTAAAGGTTATTTTTGTGCTATTTTTGGGCTTAGTCCCCCCAAAATTGGTGTTGGTCCCCCAAAATAGGACGGCCATCTACCTGCCTGTACATGTAACGGAGGGAACCCCCACCCAAAGTTTGTCGTCAACCCCCCCCCAACCTGTAAATATTTAACCTCCACCCCGATTTTGGAAAAAAATTACAATTTTTGGCCGTTTTCAGCTGCTTTTGGCCCCACCCTCATTTTTTAAGAAATTGCTATTTTTGGACGCTTTTATGTGTTTTTGTCGTTTTGAGCCAAAGTTAAGTGTCATTTATTCAACTAAAAATGGCCGATAACGCTCACCCGAAATTTTGAGCCGTTTTAACGGCTTAAAATTTTGGTTGAGGAGTCCCGGCGGCCATTTTTAGAAGGGTGTCAATGACCTTCAATTTTTATTCAAAACAACCAGAAACATTGAAAGATGGCCAAAAAACGCAAATTTTTGTCAAAAACGGGGGTCGAAAGTTTCTGACTTTGGGGAGACGTCCATCTTTTGATGGGGAATCTCAAGAATCCCCGTTACATATATGGTTCTGGGCATATATGCCTAACACGGCCGATCTGGAGGTGTCAGCCGGTCTTGGGGAAAGATAAAAATCGACTTTTTTGGGGCCAAAATAACCTTAAGAAATGATATAAGTGCTAAAATATGAATTGAAACTACGTTATTCTACAGTTTCTGGTCAATGTTAAGCACTTTTCATGAAAAAGTTTCAATTTTCATCCATTTTGGCCTTCATTGTGCCTCGTCTTATTTTTTTAAATCTGGACGTCTAGACCTCCCAGACCCTCCCCACGTCGCACGTCTGGACGTGGGAATAGGTGAGACTTTGTCCAAAATTTTGGAAGTATGAGTATCTTCTACAAGGGTCCCATAGTGAAGAATTTGAAAATTTTTGAAGTTCATTTAAAAAATCGACAGAATAGATTTTAGCACACTTTAAGCTAATGAATCCTAAATTTTCAGGCGCTTCGCGCTAAAGTTATTGTTTTGTATAGCTTTTGTTTCTAAAAGCCTTAGTTTGAGTGAATATGTCAAAATTTTCTGGCACTCCCCAAGCAGAATTATTTATGTTTCGTACTCCTTTACTCTACAATGTGCCAGAATTAAGGAGGAAAAGTTAAAAAATTTTTCAGCAGCGTCGAGCTTGGATATTATGCTCAAAAATCATCTGCGTGGCCTATTTTTCAATATATGGGAGAAATCGAGTATTTTTAAATTTTTGAAAATTTTCCTAGTAAGTAGAAGTCGCTGATAATCGCTAAAAAACAACATTATTTTTGTCAATCCATGTACAAGTATTGACATATATAGCTGGTAAGATATTAGAATCGAAATTTTGATCCCTACGAATTTAGAGGATCAGCTGTACGTGCCAGCATATACATACACGTGACCTTAATACTTTTATCATTTTTAATTTACGCATTGTTTCGCTTATTTCTGTCATAATTACTCATAAGCACTTTTGATTTTTTCCAATAAAAATGATGATTTATATTTTTCACAAGGATCCATCAGATAAAAAGCTTAAATTCTCCAAGTCTTCTAAAACGACAGCCAAGTCAGATTCTTCAGCACAAGCAAAGCTAGCAAATACAAAAATTTTTTTGGCACTCCGCGCCGGATTTCCTATTTCTTATAATATAGGTTTGCTAAATTTAGTAAATCAAAAATTTTCCCGAGATTGATTAACTTGTCAGTAGACTACGGAAAGATTGGAAAGATGGGGATCATTTGAAATTTTGAAATTTTAATTTGGTAAAGTAATTTTAAATTAATTTTGAAATTTTCGGGATTCGAGACTGGTACTCGACATGCGAAAATAGATAAGTATGCAGATAGTATCATTATGATGATTTGTAGACATTTGGATTCAAAAATCACAGGTATAAAGTTTTCAATTTATTCAAATCCTTTCTTCTGCCATGGTACAGATCTTATCGAGAAACACTCAAAAATTGCATTATTTTCGTGTAACTCATACTGATTCTCGATACCTGTGGTGACTTCGAAAATTCAACCCTTCCCACGTTTTTTTTTGTGTTCGGCGAAGATTTTTCGCGATGTACAAAAGACTTTTAGGGACCATCTTTGTACATGTACAAAGATTTTTTGGAAGACAAAAACTGCAAAAAAGGTTCGAAATTCGCGAAAATTCTCGGCGCTCCGCGCCGAAATGAGCAATTGTGTGTCCGATATGTCTTTATAATTTCAGAAATTGCATTTTGAAAGGAAAAATGCCAAATTTTTTGGCGCTTAGCGCCGTTTTAGAGACGTTATTACTGATTTTTGTCCTCAGAAACCTAGGAATTGCTAAAATACGTAACCAAAAGGTCGAACAACTCTGTTTTTGCCACACTAAAATCGCTACTGTACCATTATAGTACCCAAAAATTTATAAAGCTACGAAATGTACAAAGACTTTTAGGGACCATCTTAGTACATGTACAAACGGACTCGTACAAAAAAAACACTGCCCCTTCCCCAAATAAAATCCTGGTACATACAAGTAGGATCTCGTAATTTTGAGTGGGAATCCCAGCCGTTTCAATGGGCGGAGTAAAAGACCTACAATTTTTGGCCAAAACGGCCAACAAATTTAATTTTTTCCAAAATCGGGAGGGGGGTCACAAGTTTTTCGGCTTAGGGTAGACGACCAACTTTGGGTGGGAGATGCTTACTCTATCCCCTGTTACATGTATGCTGGTCATGCCTCTTTTAATTTATGCACATACATAGGTATGCATGTATGTAATTTTCCTGATTTTTAGATTTTAATGCCAAAGTAGAATTTTAATTTAAATTCAAATTTTAACATTGATATATAAAACGCAGACAAATTCATACTTTGCCCGTCGCAATGGCAAAAAGCGGCTAATCCGATCAATCCCCTTTTCGAAGATTAGGATTCGAGACTTGGCCAGGTCGGACAAAAAGTACAGTATCTTCTCTATTTGTTCCGTTTGCTCCGAGGCAATGTGTTCTCGGACGATTCTGGAACAATAATCAAAAATTGCTCGATCCGAAGTTGATAAAGTAGAGGAAAAAATTTAAAACAGATTTCGAGGCACATTGATACCGGTTTAAAATAAATTGATAAAATATAGATGATTAAGTGAGTTAAATATCTGCATTTAGAAGATAAGTATTAAGGTCAGGCACGTATATCTGGGGAAATGGGGAGCGTCCGGACCTCCCCAGAATTCAGAAAAATAGAAAAAATATGACTTTTTAAACGTTATTTTGTGCTATTTTTTGGACTTTTTGGCTTAGTCACCCAAAAATTGGTGTTGGTCCCCAAAATAGAACTTATTGACTATCTTCTACGCTAAGTCTCCGTTTTCGGCACATGCAACAAGCATGATCAAGCTTAAGATAGCTTTGCCAACAATTTTTTCTACAAACTTTTACAGCAAGCTAAAGGGCTTTCATTTTCAGATCACAACTCAAAAAATTATACCTGAAGAGTCAAAAACACGGTAAATATCATTTATAAGTGTTACCCAAGGCGGAGAAAAAACAATGATTTAATGCAACTCGCCTTGAAATTCGTTCAATTAACTTAGAATAAACCAACTTGTATCCAGAACAAATAAATTATAAAGTTTTCATGATTTGAATCACACGATTACCATTTTTGGATACTAATCGATTAAATACGACAGATATAATGTACATAAAAACAAGCGCGGATTAAGACGAGGGGCCACCGCAACTGTCGTAAAAAAATAGTAGGGCGCAATACACAGAATAACGTATATTTTTTATGATTTTAGCCGTTTTTATCCCAATTTTTCCGGCGTTTCGCGCCGGGTGAGTACTCATGGCTCTTTAAGAACTTAATTTTCAAGCCAGTAGAGTATTTTATGTACAGAATAAGGATTTTATAAATCTATCAATAATTTTTTCGGCGCTTTGCGCTGACTTATGCACTGCGCGTTTTTCGTAGGTAATTTTCCGAAATTTCTATCTTTTCGAATCACAAATGATTCTGCCTATAAGGAGACGGCAAAAAAACGATACTTTAAACATAATAGACAGATCTTAAGGACAATTTTTGACAATATTAGGAAAGTTTGGGAGTTCGCCTCCGTCAGAAAATCCTCGATCTACCATTGCATACGTAAACGCAACTTTCCACATAAGAAACAGCTTGTTGCGGATCGTACTTTTCGATTTCCAAGGCAGCGGCTTTCCTCTTTTCGTACAGCTTGTCGGTCAACGCTCGAAATAGTGAAGAACTTAATGGACCATTTGAAACTTCCATGATTGTGCAATGTGTTGCGACGAAACAGCCAAGCGCAAATAAAAATGGCGAGAAGTTTTGTACAAGCCTTTATCTGAAAAATTTATTACCCAGCAACGCCAAAGCCTTACACAAAACAGCTTCAAAATTTTCAAAGGGCGTCCTCTACCCATTCATCTTTGAGGGCAGGAGGTAAATGACCCAATTATTTCTGGCCAAGAATGCTAAAAAGGCGCCTAAAAATGAAAAAATTGCAAGTTTTCGTCAGGGAGCCAAAAGTTATCTGGCATTGAGGGATGGGGTACGATAGACTTTGAGTGGAATATCCGCCATGCCACGTTACACGCACGGGTATAACCGAGGTTCGGGAGAGCCAGCTATGTACAGATTGACACTCGTACATATACATACAGGCTCATGAATGTGACGGGGTACCTGTGTACAAGGAGTATACCTACCGTATGGACTCGTACATAGTTACACGTATACGACAGCATGGGAGGTATAGACTCAGCCTACATATGCAAAGCTTTTCTTAGCTAAAACGATGTAAAAGATAGGTACGTGTAAACATAACTGGCTCTAAAATTTCCTAATAAACCGTTTATGGTCCAAATTCAAGCGCTTTTTCACACAAAGGTCTTGTGATATCATGTTCGTTTTTCGAGCTCAATTCAGCCATATTTTCAGCAAAAAAATGTTTCTTCGGTCCATCAACATACGGACTAAAGAACCCAAACCCTCGTCGAATAGGTCTAACGAGTAGTCTGAAATCTCGACTGATCATTTGTTTAAGGTATATCCGTATGTAGAAGCACAAGGTAACGGGGACGAAAATTTTGAAGTTGATTACGTATCTAAGCGACCACTTATGCATTGGAAAAATAATGGCGTTCTAGAGATTTTCTCAGCGAGTTACACGCATTGCAGAATAAAAACGTTTGAATACTTCAACTTGATTTTGATAATATTCAATTAAGTTGTATTGTGGACTTATTAGCTCAGAAAGTTTGCCAAAATCTATTCTAGCTGTCTACCAGACACCCGGCATTTTCAATTATCTCATGCGAGTGACCCTTGTTTAGAGTACTGATACTTTCCAAAATTTTGGGCGTTAGTCCGCACACCTCCCACCGCTAAAGCCCCTGGATTCCTGATCGTTACAAAACACACAAAGAGCAATTTGATTAATTAATACGCCATTTTGTTAGCAGGGCTCAGCAACGTCACCTTGTTCTTTAAAAGCTTTCCAATTACATAGGTACCCGTGTTACCTCATGCGTTTGATTATCGTGCATTCACACAAAAATTCGAGCTACTTATAATAAATGAAGTGAAAATATTTATTGCCAACGTACGAGATGTTGATCAGTTTACGGAATAAAAAAACGCTATATAATACAAAAATACAAATGGCAAAAGACAATGAACAGTGAGACGAAAATTAACGATTTTGATTACACGATTATTCGTAGAATTAGCCAATCTTTAATTCACTCATTAGCTTGAACAGCATTCATTCATAGTGTCTAGTATTTTTCAGCGTTTAATATTATAAAATAGCAATCATCCAAAGTATTTCGCACAAGCTTGCGCTTAATATTTGAAACATTTTTTAGCTACAGTAAACCGACGACTTATTGTACTAACATTCAGCTCATACGATGCTTACGGTAGTTCAGTTTACACTTTGGATCAGATGCAGCATTAAATTGACGAATCAAAATTTCAAAAATTTAATTAAAGATAAGCGTCATCATCGTAAATGTTTTGAATTCTAGAAAATTCGACAAATATCGTTCAGTCCGATTTTGTCTGACACAACGAATAATGCAGCAACGAGAATAACAAATCATACACGCAGGCGGAGCGAAATTTTCAGATCTATCAGGACCCTTTTAACGACAACGGCAGACGTCTTCTTGGAGGTTGAACCCCTAAAATGGCAACTGAATCCTCGCAAAATGGCTGCGACCCCCCAGAATAATCGATTTTGTGTAAAAAATGGTAAAAGTGTCTTTTAAGCGTTTTTGGTCATTTTCGGCTTGAAATCTCAAAATTTCGGCGCTCCGCGCCATACACAGATTTTTTTGACCATATTTTGTTCAGTTTACTCAATTTTCCGATTCTTTTACGTTTCTATGTTTTAGAAAGAACGAGCATAGTCTGAAGCGTCAAAAAACCGTGTTTTTGACGTGTATCCAGTTTTTTAGCCCAAAAAAGCACTTTTTAAAAAATTTTCAGGCCTGACCGCCCCCTCTGAGAATGCTCAAGCTGTAAATGTATGAATAACAGTCGACCTTCTAATTATTGATCAATTCTAAAAATAGATCATTACTATTCCCTTATTGAACTTAATTGGATTAAATTATGTTTGATTCTGATTTATTTCCAAACCAGGCCAGAAAACGGATTTTCCGCGTAAAGGGCAGGACGGACTGAAAGAGCTCAAGTTAAGAAGGATGGCAGAGGAGCCGAATTAGGAGGAATCGCTTATTATGAGCATCGCAAATTTCATGCACATGTTTTCATACAGGTATCTGCCGTTAATCGTCATTTTCAAATTTTAAAATTTTCAAATTTAGAGTTAAATGCTAAATTTTTTAAATTCATTTTTAAATCAAACTATATTTCCTATATTTTTAAACAATATGTCCAAACCCAGTCCCCAAGCATTCTAGAATTCAGCTAAATAGTCAGAATTTTCACGCACATCAAAAAAGAAAGCCCCTTTTAGCGCGCCCATATTTAAATCGAACAATAAACGATTCATACTTAGGTCATTATTCGGAGGATGAAGGTTTTTATCTTAATTTTGCTAGGGTTTTAAGCTAGTGGTTGCCATGAAAGATGACGCGCTATCGCCCTCAGAATTATAATAGATGGTGCGTCGCGAGCACCGCGTTTCATCCATCATGCGGTATTATCTCTTTTTTATTATTATACGCCATTAATCTGTATCATCCCGTTAATCTGGAGATGCGGACGGCGCAATTTAGCTATTAATAGCGCCAACAAGAAGGAAGCGCGCACGTGAATGCTGAAAGCGCGCACGTGAATGCCGTTCTATATATAGGCGAGCCAACATTAAAATCAATATTTTTGAAAGCCGAGCACTGTCTATTAATTATTATTTATATATTAAGTCATCTAAAGAACTTCAATAGCATTTTTAGAGGTTTTTTATGAATTAATTCGAAATGTTTAAAAACCTCAATCAGTGCAGCGTACATTGCTCTGTATTGCGTACCTTTCTGCAAAATTCTTCATCGTCCGTCGCCGGCTTGCAAAAATATTGATTTAATTGTTGACTCACCTAAATATAGAACTACATTCACGTGCGCGCTTCCAGCATTCGCTGCGCGCTTCCTTCTTGTTGGCGCTATTAATAGCTAAATTGCGCCGTCCACATCGCCAGATTAACGGGATGATACAGATTAATGGCGTATAATAATAAAAAAGAGATAATAGCATATGATGGACGAAACGCGGCGCTCGCGACGCACCATCTATTATTATTCTGAGGGTGATAGCGCGTCATTTATCATGGCGACAACTGAGACCCACAAAACACTCAGCTTTTATCAATAACAATACAAATAATCGACTATACGTATACGTTGTGTAAAAATAATGCAAACAATGAGTTGTAAGCTAGACGATGTCGGAATCTCAATTAAAGGGTCTGTGTACGAAAATAATGGTGATTCAAGGCTTCGCTAGCCGCAAGACGCTTTTCGGGATTGAAAGCAATCAAATTCTAAAAGAAGAAAAATCGATAATTAATGTGCAGTTAAAACAGTGTCATTTTTAGTTGACAAACTATGCAGATTATGGGGATCGACCGAGGCTCCTGAGTTCCGTCCGACTCCTGAACACAGATAGGCGTGGAGAGGAAGTGAGTTTAAGGGGGTTTGCACTACCCAGAAGCTGAACCCCTCAGGAGATTAGTGCAGACTACACAGGTAACAGGAGAGTGGGGATCCCCATCCAAAGTTGGTCGTCCCCCATCCACCCTCCCCAAAGCCAAAAATATTCTGACCCCTCCCCCACGAATTTTGTATTCGGCAAAGAGTTTATCCGATATACAAAGACTTCTTAGGACCGTCTTTGTACATGTACACAGATTTTTGGGAAAACAAAAACTGCAAAAATGTCTAAAATTCGCAAATTTTCGGTGCTTCGCGCGGAAATCAGCAATTGTGTGTTCAATAATGGCAGAAATTGCATTTTAAAAGGAAAGATGTCAAATGTTTTGGCGTTTCGCGCCATTTTAAAACGATTCTTAGTGATTTTTGCCGTTATAGACCAGAAATTAGCTAAAATACACTATTAGAGGTCAAACAATCCTGTTTTTACCACACTAAAATCGCTACTGTATTATATTATAGTATCCAAGAATTTTGTGTATAAAATGTACAAAGGCTTTTAGGAACAGGGGAGCCCCATCCAAAATTTCGAGCCGTTACTTGTGTGCATGTAGATCCCAGAATTCTATTTTTAGAAACAGTTTTGGCAGTTTTGCCCCATTTGACCCCCCCAGAATTTGGCTGCTTCCCATGTATGCTCCTGACCCGATACAGTACCTATCCGATTTTTGTAAATTCTAGCATCCGACAGTCGGAAGAAAGTGGCCGGGTATTTCCATACTATTTGGCAAGAAGCAGGCATGCTCAGCACGAGAATTCTGGCGGAGAGCCAAGAATTTTCCGAAATGCTTTTTTGAGCTACAAAATAGTGGATAAGCGACAAAAAGATAAGATTTTTTAGCGTCCGTTTCCGACTATATTCTATTTTTCTTGAAGCTAAAAACAAAAAAAACTTCAAAAAAGTCGACAAAATGAACAAAATATGGACAGAAAATTAGTGTACGGCGCGAAGCGTCGAAAATTTAACACTCTTAAGTCATAACATAGCTAAAAATGCTTTGAAGAACCCCTTTCCAACGAATTTTTCGGATAATCGAAAATTCTGGGTTGGGTTTGGGGGTGAAAATCGTTTTTGCCCCCCTCCGCAGATCATATATATGGTTGGCACCATATATGCACAACATGAGGATCCTGGAAGGGGAGGTGAAATTATAAAGTGCCTTTTTGGGTCCAAAATGGCAGGTACGCGTCAAAAAAATCGTTTTTCAGCGTTTTTGACGACGCTATATCTTTCAAGAGCATAAAAACATTGGAAAAATCAAAAAGTTTAAACAAATTGAACAAAATACAATCAAAACATGAGTATGGTGAAAATTTGGCACTTTTGAGCAAATATATACAGCTAAAAACGATTTAAAAAGCATCTTTCTACGAATATTTAGAAAATTTGTGGGAACTTTCAAACAATCTTCAATTCTGGCGGAGGGGTCAGAATTTTAGCAGAGGGGTGAAAATTTTTCTGAGAGGGAAAGGGTAAACCCCCTTCAACGTGCCAAGATCACGTATGGTTGGCACGCATTGCACAGTAGTGATCGATCGTTTCGGGAAAAAGACTGGAGCCGGATCGGCTATGTAGCTCCCGGACAAATGTCAGAACACGTGCATAGGGACCGCATCAATGACTATAATGCACGTGCATATCAATAGTAGCGGATCGATATGCAACAAAGATTGGCGAAATTAGGAGAATAATTTTACGCGAGGAACATTGGGCACTTTTGCAGTATAGAAGGTAAGTAAAAAAATTTTTCAAATTTTTTATAAATTCTAGTAGCTTATGATCAACTTTCATACGTAGATCACGAATTTGACATACATTTTCAGCGCAGACCATTTATTTTTTCAAAATTATCCTCTATGTTGTTTGCGGATGCATATTGGTACCAGGCACGGCAAAAAATAAGCGCTAGCTAATTAGGGGTTGCGGCTCGCTTTACCCGCTCCACCCGCTGCAACTCCATTAGCCCAGGCTCATTTTCTGCCCGGTACGAACAACTAAGTATAAGCCTAGTTCTGATTGTGAATCAGACTGTTTAGAACAGTGGCGGATCCAGGATTTTCCTAATGGGGGGGCGGTACCCCTAAGGGGGGCGGAACCCTGACTTGGGCGGAAAAATTAACCCTTTTAACCCGAAAATCGTTAAAAATCACTCAAAAATCCTTAATTTTGTACACTATTTTAGGCCAATGGGGGGGGCGGCCGCCCCCCACCGCCCCCTAAATCTGCCCCTGGTTTAGAATTATATGATAAACTTAGGCTAAGATTATGTGCATTCATGTCGGCGCCAGAATTGCAGCATACATGTAACGGCTTAAAATTTGAGGCGGGGTTTCGGTCATTTTAGGGGGGGGTTAATGACCTCCACTTTTGGCCAAAATCGTCTAAAAACGGCCAAGAAATTCAATTTTTTCCAAAAATCAGGGAATTGGGGTAAAAAATTTTCTGGCCTCGGGGTTGATGGTGGATCCCCATCCCCTGTTACATGTATGGGTTGCAGCGGGCGGGAACAGCAAAGCGAGCTGTAAACCTACATTAGCTTAGACTCATTTTTTGCCTAGTATCAATATGGACCCGCGAGCAGCATCCAACGGTTATTTAGTCGAAGTCCGACCACAAGAGGCTTCCTACAAAAATTTAAAAAAATTGAAAAAGTCCAAGTTTGAAAAAAATCGAGTTTTTCAAAAACTGATGGTCTGCGATCAAAATGAATGACATATTTGTGATCAGCGTATATGAATTTACCATATTTCGTCAAATATTTTTTTTTCTGGTACAGCTAAACTGACTGCAACAGTACCAAACGTTCATTGAAGTAAACATATTTTTGCAACGGGTTTCTCCTAAAGCCACAATGCACGTGATCAGGGGCGGATTCAGGAGCGGTGGGGGGGCGGCCGCCCCCTCCCCCATTGGCCCAGAATAGTGCGCAAAATTAAGGATTTTTGAGCGATTTCTAGCGATTTTCGGCTTAAAACGGCTAATTTTTCCGCCCAAGTCAGGGTTCCGCCCCCCTCATAGGGGTACCGCCCCCTTAGGAAAATCCTGGATCCGCCACTGCACGTGATGGTTTTGAAGTCTAAATGCGAGAACGAAAAAATTGAAAATTCAACGAAGAAAATCAGCAACTAAAGTCACAAAGAGCGTCGAAAAATTTCAACGTTTTAATTTTTTTCCAACTCAGTTGTGCACCTTTCTGAAATAAAAAATGCCAACAAATTTTATCCGGCTAAAACTTCAATCTAATAGCATTTAAATAAGCATTAAATGGTTATATACATAAGTTTTAGTTTTCGAATTTTCTTAAAATTTAAAATTTTGAGAGAATTCCCCTTCAGCCCTACCGACCACACCTGGGCGTGAAGGTGTGGGGGTAGGCACCCCCAGAAACCAAAATACCCCCTCCCAGAAATTAAAATACCCACTCCCCAGAATTCAATTTTTGAAAATTCTTTCGTTTTTTGCGATTTTTTTATGCCAATGGATAGTGCTGGATGAAAAACGTCGAAAAATGGTGTTTTTTCGTCATACCACTTTTTAAGGCCACTTTTTCACCTTTGAAAAATCTTGCACCCCCAGACTTTTCTCGCTGCCCGCGTATGCTACCGACTATGCATAAGGGATAATATACACTGCATTCTATACCCAAGGGATCAACCGAAAACACAATCATGATGATTCAAAATAGCTGACTTTTGAGGTCGCAAAAACGCTTTAAACATAAAAGATCGGCTCGATTTGCGGTCTTCGAGCAATTTCGAGCATTTGAGAGATTTTTTTATTTTTCTCCTTTTTTAGCTCTTATCTTTCATACCCAGTTTTTCTCTACCAAACTATAGTTTAAACTTTACGTTTTGCCCTTCCGCTTCGGAGTTATTCAAATTAAAATTTGAAACACTGTAACATATTTAAGTATGAGATCAGACGTAGTAAGTAAAATCAGGTTAACTCCCATAACGGCAAAATAATTATAAATAATATGTCAATTAATTCAAACGATTTTACCATCGTATTTACAAATTAGCCGAGATATTCAAATCGAATACTGATAAATAAAAGTCTGTACATATGCATGTTGGTAATTTATGCAACGACCCGTTGTTTTTTTTGTACAAGGTCCGTTTGTACATGTACAAAGATGGTCCATTTCGTACACACAAATTTTTGGGTACTATAATATGGTACAGTAGCGATTTTAGTGTGGCAAAAACAGAGTTGTTCGACCTTTGGTTACGTGTTTTAGCAATTCCTAGGTTTCTGAGGGCAAAGATCAGTAATAATCGTCTCAAAACGGCGCGAAGCGCCAAAAAATTTGGCATTTTTCCTTTCAAAATGCAATTTCTGAAATTATAAAGATATATAGAACACACAATTGCTCATTTCGGCGCGGAGCGCCGAGAATTTTCGCGAATTTCGAATCTTTTTTGCAGTTTTTGTCTTCCAAAAAATCTTTGTACATGTACAAAGACGGTCCCCCAAAAGTCTTTGTACATCGCGAAAAATCTCTGCCGAATACAAAAAAAAACGTTTAACTACCTCCAATAAATTTAAGGCGAAGTGGCACATGCCAGGGACAACTCTTGATAAAGGCACTTTTGGGTAATGGGGGAATGACTCGCGAGAGATCAAGGCATCGTTCGGCCATTGAGTGAGAGGAGGTAATCCAATTACCCTAAAAACAAGCAGGCACGTAGCTGGCCGTCCTATTTTGGGCGGGGGGGCGACAAACACCAAGTTTTGGGATAAGACCAGCACAAATTTTTGAGGGGCGGGGAATCCGCCCAAAAAGGCCAAAAATGGCACAAAATGACGTTTTAAAAGTCCTATGTTTCTGATTTTTGGGGGGTCCGAACCCCCCTCATTACCCCCGCCCCCAGAGGTACGTACCTGAAAACAAGTGGTCTAATCAGCAACATACAAGGCGTATGGTTTTGGAGGGTCTGCTGAACTCTCATGACTAAATTCTCAACAACAAAAAACGCGTTTCGTATTTTTGCGCAATATTTCTTCCAGTGGATAGAGCTGTACGAGAAACGCCCATAAATGCTATTTTTGGTCACTATCAATTTTTTGGGCACTTTTAAACCTTTGAAAATTTTTCGACCCCCGAATATCGGCGCTACCCATGTTGTACGATGAGCACGCTCAAAATACGTTTATATAAGACACGCCGACTTCCTACAAAAACCTACATTATGTACGATTTACGATCTGCCAAAATTTTCTCTCAAACTAGCATTTGCAATGCTTTATATCCTCTTTGATCTTACAATTAAATATGCCTTTTTTGATTCGTAGTTAAGAGCAATTTTGACTCAAACATCAGCGTTTTGATAAAGTTTTTATACAGCTTAATTGACCTTTAATTAAATTGGCACCTTACATGGGCGTGAGGGGTGAGAATTTGGGGGATTGTACGCCCAACAGTTGAAAAAACCGCCACATATTACTGTAGACCACCATAATTCTATTTTTAGTAACATTTTTGACGATTTACCCCATCCTGACCCACATCAGAATTCGGGTGCTGCCCATGTATGGTTATTACTGTGAGGATATATGTAAGGACGGCCAACTCAGTCACAACAATCAACATGTTAACTCATGCCGTTTTTTTCTGAATCATCCATGCGGATTTGTCATACGGCCTTAGTGTGCAAATATAAAGCTAAATTCCGTACCACGCACGTCTTAAAGGTCACCAATCTAACCTAGATAAAATGTTCAGTTAAGAATAAGAAAAAGGACGAGAAGCTGTAAAAAAATAATCCGCTCGAATTTCTTGCAAACCTGATGAAAATAAGTGCCTATCTTATTCAAATTTGTACAAGCTCAAGGCTTACAATGATCTCGTGCTGCATTGAAAGAAATTAAGAGCTTCTTTTATTCTCATTCCTCCGAAAGACCCTCCCCAAATCAATTTTTGGGAAAAAAATTCCACTTTAGGCCATTTATAAATTTCTTTTCGTTATTTTTGGCCAAAAATTTATGGCCATTTATCGATCCCTAACTCATTCCAAAATTTTGAGCGGCCAGATGAATATTCTAGTTTTATTTAAGATGTGATTGATTCACATTTTACGTATAAGATAAATCACCTTATTCGTGCATTAAGCTGATAGGTACACATAGATGTATATGAATTTACTGAAAAATCTTCTGCAATTGATCTTTTTCCGAATGGCCATTGAAAAGCGGCGAAAGCAGGTACATTTCAGCGAAAATGCAACCTGCGCTAAACATATCGACGGAAGTGTTGTAGCCAGTTTGAAAAATAACTTCCGGAGGTCGATACCATAGCGTGATGACCTTTAAAAACGATAGGATTTGATACAAAATGTGTAAATAAAACAAAAATATAAATAAACTAAATAAAAAAACAAAATGTAAAATTATATAAAAACTAGCATAAATGTGTAAAATTTCACACATGTTTGTATAAGCATGTACTGTACATACATAGCGATGCAACGTTCGAAGCTCACAGCACAAAGCAAATAAGTCCACATGAAACTGATGGGATGGAGGATTCCCCGCCCAAAGTCGGTCGTTCTCCAATTCCCCCAAAGTCAGATTTTGAACCCCCGTTTTCTAGCAAAATACAGCATTTTTTTGACCATTTTTCTAGTCCTTATTTTGCTATTTTAATCAAAAATTGGGGGTGATGTCATTTACTACACCCACGTACATTAAGAGGGGAGGGGATCCCCACCCAGAGTCGGATGTTCCACACCCAACTAGAGCCAGAAAATTGTTGACCCCGATTTTTGAAAAAAACGAATTTTTTGACTGCTTTAGCCGTTTTTTGGCCGAAAATTGGAGGCATTTACCCCCCCCCCTTACCGTATGAATGGCCGGGACTCCCAAATTTTGAGCCGCTTCATGTGTTCCCCTCCAAATGACCGGCGAGCTCCTTCTAATATGTATACTGAGCCATTACACGAATTGAGACAAGGCATAAGAAACAGACACAGCTCAAAGTCAGTGCGTTCGTTGGTAAAATAGACGAACAAACCAGCTATACATGCATGCATTAATTGGTGTTTTAAATCCAGATGCATAAAAACAGAAAAATCAAGATGGGCAAAGCAGCTATTAATATTAGCTTAAATCAGCTGTACACCAATCGCGATTCGGTGCGCATGAAACAAAAAATTGATATTCATATGAGCTGACAAAAACATCTAAAAAAATAGAAAAATTAAATGAAAAATATCAAAATTAAAAATTAAATCGCATTTAAATTAAACAGAATTTCTACAGAAATTCTAAAGGAATAACCAAATCATTAGCTTAGACTATTACTTCAATGAAACCGGAAGTGTTGGACTGATTAAGTTTTATCATAACTTTTCGCACTACTTTCCATATTATTCATTTCATTATTTTGCTTTGGTTCAATTAGGTCAGAATAAATACGCTAATTAATAGTATTTAAGCTGCAATGCCAGTTTAATCGACTATCCATGCTCAAAAAGCTTTTTACGAATGAGGGAGTAAAAAAATTTTTGAACAAAGACTCGGACGCTGACACATTAAATCACGTTTTTGTGCACTAAAAAATTACACTGGTACCGTGGGAGTAAGCACGGCTAGCATAGTGTAAATTCGTGCTAATCCGAAATCTGTCAGCTTAACGCGGCCATCTTTGTGCACCAAGATATTTTGCGGTTTGAGATCCCTATGCACGACGCCATTGGTGTGTAAATGCTCCAAGCCATTGAGAATTTGGGACATGAATAATTTGATGTAAAGCAGGTCAGGAGGTGTAGGTTTATACCTGCAGCAAAACGGATAGCAAACGCTTGCGCTTTCGTATTTCACATTGTTTATTTTTTATTTCTATATTTAGGAACGTATGTATGTATATTTCGATATTTTATAATTATACTAGTACTTCTATATATTTTTTATTATATTTTTGTTATTATATCAGGCAAAAAAACAGGCTACGCTGTAACAGCAACGGTTAAACTAAAATCCGTATCCTACATATTTCGATTCGTTATTATACGGTATTTTTGGAATCGGATCCGGTACCTAAACTTTCAAAAACGATGAACTGGATTCAGATCCTAGACAATAGGGATGCAACGGATAGAGAATTTTGTTTTGGTGTATTTGGGTTCGGGTTCGGGTAGTTCAGTAAACATATACGCATAATAAACTAACATATGTAATACACGGTTTTTTGTATTCGGCAAAGATTTTTCGCGATGTACAAAGACTTTTTGGGGACCGTCTTTGTACATATACAAAGATTTTTTGGAAGACAAAAACTGCAAAAAAGGTTCGAAATTCGCAAAAATTCTCGGCGCTCCGCGCCGAAATGAGCAATTGTGTCTTCTATATATCTTTATAATTTCAGAAATTGCATTTTGAAAGGAAAAATGCTAAATTTTTTGGCGCTTCGCGCGTTGAGACGATTATTACTGATTTTTGCCCTCAGAAACCTAGAAATTGATAAAATACGTAACCAAAGGTCGAACAACTGTTTTTGCCACACTAAAATCGCTACTGTACCATATTATAGCACCCAAAAATTTGTGTGTACGAAAAGTACAAAGACTTTTAGGGACCATCTCTGTACATGTACAAACGGACCTTGTACAAAAAAAACACTGATGTAATAGCGTATTTCTTTGGTTTTAGTGCACCTTCGTGTTACAATTTCGATATCAATTTTACACAGTTGTTCGGCGCCTACTAGGCGTATATATGGAGGCTTGGGTGGTCTTTTGTTGCTTATCAGTAAGAGAAAATATAAAATTTTATGGGGAAAAGAAGGCCAAAATAGGACAAAAAATGGCAAAATAAAACATCCGTGAGCAGTGAAAAGGTAGTTTCCGTGCTTTTTCGTTAAATCCACTTTTTGGGGCCATTCAAGGTGGGTAAAGACTAGAATTTTAGGTCTTTCATTCCCATCTGACCCACAGGCTGAGCTGACCCCGCAAACCATCCTTCCTGTGCAGCTATGGTGTCTTCTATTTGTATTGGATGCCAAAACTTTTTTCCCGACTTTTAGTAGCGAAGTTTAGCAATTTCTGGATCTTTGGCAATAAAAAAACAATAATTTGTCAATACAGCGCGAAGCGCCGGAAAGTTCTTCGACTCTTTAGCGTTTTTGATTTGAATTTGAGGTTTTTTGATGACAAATACTTTATGAATCAGATGATCGAATTCAACAAAGCGCAAAACAATTTTGTCATTCTCATATTCTCAAAAAAACAAAGCCTAGAGGTCTTATAGAGACGAATAAGGTATAAAATTGCAAAACTCATAGAAAATAATGTGCATATCTTGCTTGAACTGTGCGTCTCACTTTGACTTAAATACTCTGCGCTACTATTAACGAATCTATCTTTTATTGTTCGCGTCTAACATCGAGCGTCTTTCTTATTCACTAATATATTTTACATATATTCTCAACAAAATTATATTTTTCAGGCAATTTTTTCAGTGTTTACTAGCTGCATGAATTTAATTAATTAGCTAGAACACATAAGTACATGGGCGAATGCAGAATTGTTTTAGAGGTGGAGGCGCTGGACGATCGATAAATTAATGGCCATATATTTTGGAATATGTTCGGTGGTGCGCAAAATGAGGTACTTTTCCAGACATGCTGTTTCCATTAAGCTCATAGAATTCTAACTTTTAAAACAGTTTTATTTTCTCTCAATAGGCTATGAAAAATGACGTTTGTTTGGGCGCGCGTGAGCCAGACTCATAGAAAATAATAATCTATGACGCGAAGCGACGAAAATTTTGAGATTTTTCGATAAAAAGATGCCAATTTTCATTATTTTCCATGCATCATTTTACCTTTCCAAAATTATTTTTAGGCTAAGGGGGCGCCCTTACCCCCGTGAGTATGCATATCTATATATAATTGCCAAAATAGTGCCAAAGCAGCGCCTAGTATCATTTTGAGATTAGAATCAATAAAAATTCCCATTGCAAAGTTTGCTCAGTTCATCAATCGCTTTTTCACTGGCTAAAAAGCCCCTATTAATGAAGCTTAACTTGGTAGGAACCACTGTTTTTTTTGTACGAGACAAAGATTTTGAGGTTCGTACAAAGATTTTCGGAGCTATCTTTGTACAGTGTACAAGGACTTTTGGGGCAAAGTAATAGTAATTTTAACACTTTTTTGAGTATTTTTTAGCAAAATTTCAAAAATTTCAGGCGCTTCGCGCCGAATATCATAATTACATTGTATTTAGCTCCAAGCGCTGCCATTAAACACTCCACAATCTATCTTTAAGCATCTTTGTACAGATCTAAGCATCTTTTACATCTATTTCTACTGTTTTATAAAGATTTTATGTAGAAAAAATAACTGTAATAAAATAAAATAACTTTGCACTGTTTTCTGTCGTTTGAAGATAAAATTGACTCTTTTATCTTTGCGTTGCATTTAATTCATAAGCAAATTGGTGTCTATTTTGAGATTCAGTCAGCACATTGCAATCGCTTTATTATTTATAATTGTGTAACACAAGTTATTTTAACTTGCTGCGTCGAATTTTATGTGTAATTTCAACCTAAGACTCATGAACATTTTGAAGTTTAGGGCCGAACTAATATAACCAGCTGAATTTAGGACAAAGTTCACCTTTTGCGAAGCGTGCGGGTCACGGATAACAATCTATTAGTATGTAAAAATGTGTACATTCCAGTGTTTTTTTTGGTACAAGGTCCGTTTGTACATGTACAAAGATGGTCCCTAAAAGTCTTTGTACATTTCGTACACACAAATTTTTGGGTACTATAATATGGTACAGTAGCGATTTTAGTGTGGCAAAAACAGAGTTGTTCGACCTTTGGTTACATATTTTAGCAATTTCTAGGTTTCTGTGGGCAAAAATCAGTAATAATCGTCTCAAAACGGCGCGAAGCGATAAAAAATTTGGCATTTTTCCTTTTAAAATGCAATTTCTGAAATTATAAAGATATATAGAACACACAATTGTTCATTTCGGCGCGGAGCGCCGAGAATTTTTTCGAATTTCGAACCTTTTTTGCAGTTTTTGTCTTCCAAAAAATTTTTGTACATGTACAAATACGATCCCCAAAATTCTTTGTACATCGCGAAAAATCTTTGCTAAATACAAAAAAAACCGTGGTACATTCAATAGCATATCTATACGTTATATGTACAAAAAACTTTTCGCTCGTACAAAGACTTTTCCGGAGATCTTTGTACATGTACAAAGAGGCTCGTACAAAAAAAACAGTGGTAGAAACATATTGTACCGATGAATAACGGAGCAGTTTTAAAAGTGAAATTTTAATTTGACAATCATTTTGTGAAAAAAAAGTTTAAAAAGTTAACGTGGGTAGATTGAGGAAGAAATCGGCGCGAAGCGCCGAAAATTTCAAAGATTTGACATAAAATTGTCACGTTTTCGCGTTTAAAAATGCCCAAATAAACCCGAATAAATTGTAAAAACATTCTGGTTCGGTTTCGGGTAGTAATAAATTTTTTCGGGTTCGGGTCCTTAATTTTCTTCGGGTCGCCGATAATTCGGGTTCGGGTACCCATTGCATTCCTACTAGACAACATTATACTTATAATATTTGGATATTACAGTGCCAGCAACGAGTGTTGACGCTCTAAGACGCTTCACAGGATGATAGAGCATGTGAAAGGGTATATGTTTAACACGTCGGTCATGCGTGGGCGGAAATCGGACCGACGTGTAAAAGATATATCCTTCAGTAAGCGCTATCATCCTGTGAAGCATATTAGAGCGTCAACATTCATGGCGAGTAGTGTATATTTATAATAATTACGTATTATAACTACAATATTAAAAAATACGGTTCGAAAAGCAGAATAAAGCTCATTCGTTAGAATCTGCTGAGTATTTATTTTAAGTCGAACTTGGAAAATGCGAACCCCGGATAATGCACTTTTTCGCTTGAAGCGCGCGGCTCAAAAGACCGTTGAATATTTTGACATAGTCTTCGGAAAAAATTATAGATTTTGTATTGAATATACAGAAATTGAAGTTTATTACAAAAGTTTATTACAAGTGCATGCAGGGGCGGATTTAATGGGGGGGCCGAATCATTTGTTAGCCAAAAATATTTGGCGAGATAAAGAATGGATATGTAATTTGCAATGATTTTTAGCTATCAGTGACCATAATTTCTCAAATTTTTCCAGCGCTTCGCGCCGAATAATACCAATTAATGACATTTATTTACTTCCTTCGCGACCTGAAAGCCATTCTTTGCTCATAAAATACTTCCAAAACAATTTCAAGGGCAGAAACGGCTATTTTCCGCAGAGATTTCTTCTATTTTCGGATATAACTTTTAAAAATTTTCGACGTTCGGCGTCAAATGCTACAAATACACCAAATCGAGCGGAGAATCAGGTTTCCGAACGAAGTTCAACCAAGATTTTACAAATTTTTCGGAGCTTCGCGCCGGATTTTCGCCAAAGTCAAAGAAATTTAACGATTTTTTTGCACAAAATTGTCGAGAATTTTAACATTTTTAGAATAGGTGTTGCGTCAAAAATAATCTTTAGACGATGTTAAACGCTGAAAAACGCTATTTCGCACGCGAAGGACAAATTTTCGGACCCATTTTTTACTGTTTTCGAAAAAGTTGGGGGTACCGCTCAAACCTGGGCGTGGAGGGTTTAGGGGATATGCACCCCCAGAAATCAAAATACCCTTCTAGAATTCAATTTTCGAAAATTTTTTTCGTTTTTTTTCGCGATTTTTTGATGCCAATGGATAGTGCTTGATGAGAAACGTCGAAAAATGGTGTTTTTATCGCCATACCACCATTTTTAATGCCATTTTTTGACCTTCAAAAATTCTTACACCCCCCCCAGAATTTTTTGCTGCCCACGTATGGTACCGCCCTCTTTTAGGGAAATCCTAGATCCGCCACTGAATGCATGGCAATTACCCCTGAACATTTTAGCAAAAAAAATTATAGAACATAGCTTAGTGCTAGTTGTATGACCCCAACCAAACTCCAACCGCAAATTAACTTTTGTCAATTTTCTATTTGCATTATGCATCATACACTAGCCGCTGAACAAGTTTTCCAATCAGGAATTTAAGCTCGATCTTTATTCATATTTCAGGAGTACCTTGAATATCGGTTATTTCAAAGAAAGGCCTGCCGTTAGTAGTACGGACCATAGATGCACAGCACGGCTGCACGGCCGATCTGAGGACCAGACATGTTTGGGGAAATTTTCCACCCAAACTGGGTCGTCCCCAATCCCCCAAAGCCAGAAAATTTTTGACCCCCCTACCATTGTTTTCAAAAAAAATTGCATTTTTAGGCTGTTTTCGGGTGTTTTTTGGTTGTTTTATTTACCCCCTCCCTAAAAATGGCCAGGGATAACCATATCCAAAATTTCGAGCCATTACATAATGCTGAGAACGGTCAGTAGTGAGTTGACCTCAAAACCTATTTTAAATGCTAAATTGACCTTATAACTACGCTACTCGATAGTTTCTCGTCAATTTCAAGCAATTTTAGAGAAAATTTTCGATTTTCATTCATCTTTAAACTTCGTTTTGCAAAATTTACCTCACAAAATGTACTATTTTTCCATTCTGATTGGGATGTACTATAGACTCCCGTCCGACCCCCCCCCTCACGTGCCTGTCTATACGGACCTTGCTCAAAAAACACACTTATTGGTCATTACCATAGGTGGGCAGCACCGAAATTCTGGGGGGTGAAAAAATTTCTGGCGGAGGTGAAAAAAATTGTCACAGGTCAAAAAATGGTCTTAAAAATGGTTGTATGGCGAAAAACACCATTTTTCGACATTTCTCATCGACCACTATCCAATGGCATCTAAAAATGAGGAAAAAATTTTCAAACATTGAATTCTGGGAGGAGGTATTTTGATTTCTGGGGGGTATTTTGATTTCTGGGGGTAGTTTGATTTCTGGGGGTATTCCAACTTCTGGAGGGTGCATACCCCCACGCCCATGTGTGGTCAATACTCATTTATTTCCAAAATTTAACTGTAAAGCAATGAAAACTCTAAACCGAAAAATTCTTTGTCAAAGCGATTATTGATATTGTTTTCATTTAAAAATCTGCATTTACCAACCCATTAAATGTAGACTTTTACATAAATGTAATACAAAGTTGTACAGCATTGAGCTTAATTCAGACGAAATCCGGTGTTGGATTATACCTTTGCAAAGTCATATCAGCTATATTTATAGTTCGACAATTAGTAAATGTTAGTACAGTAAAGGTCGATAACATATAATATCTTATATGAAGACAACTTTGTTGCTTTCGCTTAAGATTCAGGAAATTCAGTAAAAAATAAAAAATAATCTTTTTCCTAACACTCTGTTTTAAAATAAACGCGGAAAAGATTAATAAATATATACATAACAATAATATTATTAATACTAGTAGTAATAATATTTAACTAATAATAATAATGATAATAATAATAATCATAATAATAATAATAATAATAAGATTAATAATAATAATAATAATAATCATATTAATAATAATAATCAGGGCGGATTTAAGGGAGGGCGGGGGGCGGCCCCCCATTGGCCCAAAATAGTGCGCAAATTTAAGGATTTTTGAGCGATTTTCAGCGATTTCAGAGTTCTGCCTTCTTCCCTTAGGTACCGCCCCCCCCCTTAGGCAAATCCTGGATCCGCCACTGATAATAATATAATTATAATAATAAGTACTTTAAAATTTGAATAATTCTTTGTAAACATCCTAAACCGAAGCAACTTATAAAAACTTTACACCATTCATCAACTTGTACAAATAGCTGAATATAAATCTGACTGTATAGCTTACTTTTCCAAAAGTCTGCTGAGATCAAATGCGCAAAACTCGAAAACTAGATGAATGTACATCTCGCGATCGCCTGTAAGTCCATGACAAACGTCATATAACCTATAGGCGAATAAAAAAGTTTGCTACTACTAGGTACATGGGTATTTAGAACAAACGTTATACAATCAAAAACGCTACAAACATATAAGGAAAATACAAAAAAATTCAAAATACAAAAAAACTGAATAATAAGCAATAAAATTTTAAAGAATACAACAACCCGTGTTTCATGAAATAATGTACCCATTGAAGGTGCACAAGGTCAGGGTTGGCAGGGGAAGGGCGAAATCTCGAAAATCCGAAACAGTAAATTGAATTTTCACGATTTTTTTGCTGTTTTAATGATCAAAATGGTCGAAATAGCCTATAAAAGGTTTTTCGTGGTAATATCACATTTTAAAGGCATTTTTAATCCATTTTGACTGCATTATATCACTTTTAACACTACACAATGGAAAAATTTACCAATTTTGGGCGCTTTTTGAGCGAAAAGTACTTAAAAGTACTAATCTGGCGCGAAGTGCCGGAGAAAATTTTTGACGTTTTAACTGCTTTTGACTTCAAAAATGATACGAAAACCGTTCCATCAGCTCAAAATCGCCAGACAGTACCCGTCTGGCTGATCCTTCAGGGGGTAATACCCCCACGTATTTAAAAAGTATGCTAGATATGTATGTATGTATAATGAATGTATAGACAAGTAGAAAGTTTAAACAAAAAATAATTCCTGTTAAGGTAAAAGAAGCGAAAATAATTTCTTTTCTTATCTCATCATTTTTCCGAGAAAGGCGCGTAATATAAACAATCGGAAAAATTCGTACGATTTGGGCATTAAACGCCGCTCATCAAATATTTTACGAAGCCAATGTACATAAAATGAGTAGATCTTGACAACAGACCACCTTTCCTGATCGGTCAAAAATCGGTAGATTCTCATTAGAACTTTTAACGAAAACGTTCGGAGTTTTTCCTGCCAAATTTTTGTATTAAGAAAATTCAGACTAATCAACAATGTGGCTTTTCTCTTTTTTATTAGAATATCAAACGATAAGTTCCGAGATCTTCCTAACATATGTACTAGAACTTATGTATTTCGAGCATTCATCGAGTAAGACTTCATATATTGACAACATGAAACATGATAAATGAAATAATACACTATTCCACTACCAGACAAGCACAGCAGGGGAATTTTGGGAGGATGGATGAAATTTTAAAGGGACTTTTGGGGCCTAAAGATAAGGGTACGCGTCAGAAACATCGTTTTTCGGCGTTTCTGACGATGCTCTATCTTTCTAGAGCATAATCAGACAAAAAATTTCGGAAAGCATAAGAGAGTCGAAATAATTGAACAAAATATACATAAACATGAGTACATATGTGGCGCGAAGCGCCAATAATGTGACACTTTCGAGCAAATATTAGCTAAAGACGCTTAAAAAAGCACCTTTCCCGCGAGTTTTCAGAAAATCTTTGGAAGCTTTAAAAAAATTGCGGATTCTAGGGGAGGGGGTTGGAATATTTCTAGGGAAGAGGAGGGGGGAAACCCCCAAGCCCCCGCCCCAAGATCACGTACATATGCCCACTACTCTCTGAAATAGTTACCGAATAATGTTCGGATGATCCACTCTTTCAAACGTTTTTAGTAAAGCAATCTCTCGAATCACTGATTGCGGTACTCCATCAGACGATATCTTAGTTCGAATCTTTTTTATTGCGACTTCATGGCCACTTTGCACATGAACACCCTTGACTACTACGCCATAAGCCCCCGAACCAACTTTACTCAGTTCGAGATAACTCCCTATATTTTGTTATAGCTTATAATTTTGTACAGTTTACATTATGCATTAAGTGGCTTTATCAATCTTTGGACAGCATAAACATTTTCTTGCCTCTTCTGTTTTCTTTTTAAGGAATAGTACTTAACGCGAGCAATTTAATTATTAAAAACATTAGAATGCCTTCAAAACTTTCGGTCTAGGACGTCGCGGAAAAGCCTTGTGCGACGTAAATCTCATGCAATGTATTTTAAATACTTTTCAATATACTATCCTGCTCGCCTCTTAATTTTTATTAACAACAGCAAAAAACCTGCAGAAAATTCATCATTTTGCATACCTACTTATTGTTTTTGATGCTTATCAATTCATTCATTATTTGTAAGTATATTCTTCTATTTGCTGTTCCCTTAATCCTGTTAATTTTCATAACTTGATTCATTAAAGCAAGTCATTGCGTACAATAGTGATGCTGAGATGCTGATTTTACGTACAGGGTGGCCCATAAAAAGGATACATTCCAATTCAGCAGGTAATTTCTAAACTTTGGCTGATGTGGGCATGAAACATTAGCATCGGCTGCTTTAGATAGGTACAAGTGCCTTCTTTCCAATCGTGTAAAACATTTTGGCCACCTGTCAACGTTTCGGGCGCTGAAACAATTTATTTACATCTTATTTTAGTATTGTTTCATCATTACTTCAGCCATCGATTCGCATCATCATTTGATTATATCCTGAAATTTCCGCACTCAGTTTAATGCGTATCTACGCTACAATGCAAAAAGTCTGGGGTTTAAACAATGTCAAAGTGAGGTGTAAACAAATCGCCGTAGTGCACGAACCGCTGGCAGCTGGCAAAATTTTTGACGCGATTTAAACAAAGACATGTTTATCTATCTAATGCAGCCCGTAATAAAGTTTTAAGTTCACATCAGCCGAAGTTATGACCTATTTAGTTTAAACGCAGCCATTTTTATGGGCCATTACATACAGGACCATGTATAGCAATGATATTATGGGAGGGGATTTCCAGCATTTTTAACGATGCTCTATACTTATAGAGCATAAAAATACTCCAAAAATCGAAGGAGCTGAACCAAATCTAGTCAAAAAATGAGTCTACGGCGCTAAACGTCGAAAATTTCACACTTTTGTATAAAAGCTTTTCTGTGAATCTTTAGGAAACTTTTGAAAATAACGAATTCTGCGGAAGGTGGTTTAAGAAATTTCTTGGAGGGTGAAATCCCCAGGATCATGTAATACAAGAGGTGATGCATGATTAAAAATATGTGTATTAATACATGGGCAAGCTAGAAGGTGGCCAGAGGGGGTTGAAATCCAAGAATAGCCATGCAGTGAAATGCGGTCATTGTTTTTGTACAAGGTCTCTTTGTATAAGTACAAAAATGGTCCCTAGAAGCCATTGAACATTCACTAAGCATGAATTCAAAACACTATAGTATAAAACAGCAGCACGATATGTGCTGTAAACAGCGTATTTTTGACTCTTTTTAGTGAAATTTAGGTGATCTAAGAAATACTAGAGATGAAGAATACAAAACATTTATTAGTGAGGTGCTAAGCGCCCGACAAGTTTGACATTTTTGCCGTTTTCAGGAAGAATTTTTAGACTTTTTTCAACAGCAAGCTCAAAATTACCTTATAGCACCTTTCATTTTCTCAAAATCGCCTGACAGTACCTGGTTTTACAGACCTAAGGTAGGGATAATACACTCCTCACCCCTCAATACCCATGTGTAGTAAGTATGATATACATGTATGTATGTACGGCAGCATTCAAGGGGGGGGGCTGGGAGCCCCCCTTCCCTTGGCCGGAAAAAATTTTTCAAAGGCTGAAACTTTAAATAATGCACGGAAAGATGGAAAAATTGCATGCCTTTGACGTAGAATCTTCAAACTTTCGGCACTTCGGGCCAGATATGAACTGTTTTCCACAATTTTGGCTCAAATGCGACCACAAAACAAAACTTTTTATAGTGTTTCGAGAAGGGAAAATTTTTCAAAAAGTTTGAATTTTATGACCTTAATGGATAGAGAAAGTCAAAAAATGCCGAACAATGCAGTTTTTGCTAGTCATTCCGACGAATTGCCCGTGATAAAACCCAATTCATGTTGGGTCCGCCGCCTCCAACCCCACACATTGGCCAAATCCTGAATAAAGGCAGCCTAGGCACATCTTAATTCGTAATGATTACCGAAATATACTTGAAAATTTTACCATCCATTCCCTATCCATGAGAAAATACCTGACTATGGGCATAAATTACGAATGCATATAGGCACGAACGCACTGCTTCTCATTAAATAACGTACCATTATCATGTGTCCAGGGCGTTCCCGCACTCAACTGAGATTGTGAAGACGAGACAGATGCATTCATTTCATAGTAAACGAAGAATCGAATGAAATATGTATATATCTCGGCAGATGCTAAATATAAGGTATTGGTTTTACTGAAAAAGGAACAAAGTACAAAAAATCAGAATAAAATATATATGCATTGTGTATGTGCAAGTACATGCGGCTATAGACATCAGGTGAAGTTGAAAATGCAAAATCTAGGCGTTTTATAATTGAAAACGACTTTTAGCACAAGCCAGCTGAGCCGAAAACGCCAAGTAAATACGCAACTTATAAACATTTGAACGACAGTATTAGACCTGATATCCAGTATATGATAAAAACACTGCTAGAGATAGATAGCACATCACTGAATTACAAATTAGGACTTTGAATCAAGAGGTCCACGTTTCGAGTCCAGCAAGCTGCAGCTTTCCATTTTTTCGTCAAACGAAATCAGACATATGCCCTTGCCAAAAGCCGAAAAGGACTGATTTACAGAAAGTAAAGTCGAACTCGGCTACAAGACACCCTGGATATGAGACTTTCCGGCTTATAAGACACAAAAACCTTTGGTCCCGGCCATTCATAATGCATTAGGAAACATTAGAAACTCGCCTATTAGACAATCGGCTCGAGATAAGACTATGAGGTCTATAAGATGCACGGATATAAGGCGCGGGCACCTTGAATATAAGATGCGACCACTTCAACTAATTAATATATAAATTTCTGCGGACAGAGGTGAAATTCGGCGCTTTTTTCTGCAAATAGGTTATAAGTGTGAAGTGCAATGTGTGAATGTTTATCTGCGTTCAATATTGATGTCGAATTTCGCTTAATTTAATCTGCTAATATATACATACATATATTGCATATAGTGAAAAATAATCGAAACAAGCTTCGATAAGAGATAATGTCCTTCGAACTCCTTACTGAGCACGCTCTTTTTTCACGTAAAGCATAACCTTGCTTATAAGACACACTTGGCTATAAGACGCGAATAAGCCTGGTCCCAAGGTTGTGTCTTATTTCCGAGTTCGACTGTATATAGGCACAAGCAAACGGAAGATGTCAACCAAACGTAGGAATGCCGGAATGTCAATCATTCAGCAGTGATTATTTGCAGTCAACTGCAAATAATTTAGCATACAGATTATTTGCAGTCAAAACCCAGCGGCCTAGATTGCAAATAAGCTTGGACCGATTTCTTCAAGTTATGTTAGCTGCCAGATTCTCAAAAAATATGAAAAACTCAGCTAATAGATCATGCTTAAAGAAATAGCTTGATTTCGTTTGAACAGTTTGATTTTCTCCTATAAAAATTCATGTGAGTTGCAACTTTTGTGCTATCTAAATAAGATAATTAACAATGTAGACAAAAAAGAACCCATAGATGCTATATACTTGGATTTTTCAAAAGCACTTGATTTCATCTCTCACAGTAGACTGGTTCTCAAATTGTCAAAATACGGTATTTGAGTAAAATCGATAAAAACTTTATTAGTAATAGAACTCAGAGTTAGAATCACTAATAATTTTTCGAATGAGACCCGTGTTTCTAGTGGTGTACCACAGGGCAGCGTCCTGCGTCCAATCTTATTTCTATTCTACATAAATGACATTACGTCCTTCCTGGCTAAATCATCATTATTCAAAAATTTGCAGTTTTGCAGAGGATATTAAGATTTATGCAAAGTCTGAACACTCTTCCTACATTCAAAATTTGCTAAATCGAGTTTCTGAATGGTCATATTTTTGGCAGCTTTCTTTATCCTCACCAAAATGTCAGGTTATTCATTTTATTCATTTCTTGAGTGGTTTACAGGACAAATAAAGGCGTTATCTCAACTTCAAAATCCCCTGTAAAAGATTTAGGCATATTAGCTGAACTGCTCGTATAAGCAAACTTGTAAAGCAAGCCTTCTACCGCATGTCGCTAATTTTTCGCTGTTTTAAAAGCAAGGACTTGACACCAATGGCCTATAAAACTTATGTGCGGCCTCATTTAGAATATTCGACCTCTCTTTAGTCAGCACATACTAAGGAAAATATTCGTTATATCGAAAAGGTACAAAGATTTTTACTAAACGTGTCTTAGGGTGCCGCTATCCAAACATCGTGTCTTATCAAAATCGACTTCAGGCATTAAATCTAGAATCTCTGATAAATAAAAGCTTTTTGTACGACTCGACCATGATAGACAGAATGTTTCACTCAGCAGTTGAAATAAATGTAAATGATTTCTTCACATTATCAGACAACAACACTAGATCCACCAGCACATTAAAATTAAAAGTCACTGCTCTAAAATCTAACATGAAGAAATATTTTTTCGGTCACAGAATAATAAATGCTTGGAATACGCTCCTTGAATCTGTGGTTAAAAGCGTCCAAGAGTAATGTGTTCAGGCTAAAATGAGAAAATCTAAAAATTAAGCATGGGGAATAAACAGGCACTAATGCACTTTTGGACAAAAATTTTCGAAACTTTCTTCTTCAAAATTACCATATTCTGGCGTAATTTTGTATCCTGATAACAATTCTAGCATTCATTTTTGACTTCAAAAAATTGGGGTAACAAATATGAAAATCTGTGGTTTTTTCTAAAAATTTTTTACTAATTAAAATTATTCACAAAAACAGCAATAAACGTTATATGTTATCCAAATTCTGTCGAAAATATAAAATGAATGCTAAATTCGTTATCAGCATGTAAAATTACCTCCGAATAGGCAAAAATTCGACAAAACTTTTTTTTGAAATTTTTCTCAAAAAAATGACAGAAAGCTGATATTTGACCTAATTTTCCGAGAGATAAAAAATGGACGCGAAATTCGTCATCAGCATGCAAAACTACCCTAGAACGTGCAAACCTATGGAGAAAATTTCTTTCTGAAATTTTTTACAAAAAATATTGGAAAACCTGATTTTTCACCCAAATCGTTTGAAATTGAAAATAAATGCTGGATTCATTATTTGGATATAAAATCAACCCAGAAAATAGTAAATTTGGGGAAAAACATAAGTGCTTTAGTGCCAATAAACCTTGGTAAGCAAGAGCACTGACTGCCTTTATGACCTTGTTGCACAGCAATGTTTCTCGTTGGTACGAGTTGTATTTACATTATTGCTTTAATGTCACTTATTCTGTATTCTACATTTTCCGCAATTTTCCATTTTTTCTTCTTTTAAAATGTTTCTGATGACGTGCTTCTGCTGTTGCAATAAACTTTCAAGCTTCCAAATTTTCTTAGACGCTCGTCGTGTGCCCGCCACAGTTTTTTCCACTTTTTGATTCATTTGTCAACCGAAATTTTTGGAAATGGAAAAAAATTTTGAGCTTGGTTGGCATTTGTGGAAAATTTTTTAATGTTAAAAATGCGTTTTGGAGAGGTAAAACATCAAAAAATTTTCGGCGCTCTGCGCCGAATTGATTTAATGGGAAAAGGTAAAATCCGGAACCGGACTCAGGAACAATCAATCAGGACAATGTAATATATATCAGGGTTGTGCCGGGTACCCGGACCCGGACCCGAATAGCCGGGTACCCGGCTGAAATTTTGGACCCGGACCCGACAATCCTAAATTTCTGGACCCGGACCTGTACCCAGACCCGGCTGTATCCATAAACTTGGACCCGGACCCATTTTTTGACCTTTAAAAATTTTTTCATCCCCCCACAGAAATTTTTTCATTCTATTCCCCCCCAGAATTTCAGTGCTGCCCACCTATGGATACTGCCTTCCCTTAGGAAAATCCTAGATCCGCCACTGCATGTTAGCATATTACAAGCATTTATGGAGACGTTCTGTTGGGGTCGTGCTGCACACACCAACAGACATCAGATACACAGTCGCCACTTAGTGCACTGCTGTTTGTTTGTTTATGCCTTTGTTGCACCATTCCTGAACTGAACCTATCCTGGAACAAGGAAACTAACAAATAAATATGCAAGCATGCGGACATGTAGGAAAAATTGATAGGATATTGTGGTTTGGTAGATAGTAGATACAACACAATGTTATGTTAACGGACCCGGACCCAGACCTGGACCCGGACCCGCCGGGTCCGACTTTTGGACCCGGACCCGGACCCGAGGTTGATAAAAATTTTGGACCCGGACCCGACTTTCCTAAAATGTTGGACCCGGACCCGGACCCGAATTTTCGAAAAAAGTGGACCCGGCACAACCCTAATATATATGTAGGGTCGCACTGGCCGGAACCGGACAAATTGGGTTAAATCAAACAATCAATCAGGACAATGACAAAATCATGCCAATGTATTAGATATTTAGGGTCGGACTGGCCAGGACCGGACAAATTGGGTAAAATCCGGACAATCAATCAGGACACTGACGAAATCAGGACAATGTATTAGATATGTAGGGTTGAACTAGCCAGGACCGGACAAATTGGGTAAAATCCGGACAATCAATCAGGACAATGGGAGTGGGGTATTTCCATAACTAGGCGAAGGTGCCCACAGAGGGCCTGAGTGAACCCTGGTGGCGCCTGTGAACATTGGTGGTGCTCATGAACCTTGGTGGCAATTGTGAACCCCCATTAGGCCCCCGTTTGGTCACCCTCGCCTAGTTCCGGAACTAACCCACTCCCATTGTCCCGATTGATTGTATGGATTGATTGTCCGGTCCTGGCTAGTCCGATCCTAAAAATCTGATGCATTATCCTAATTTTGTCATAGTCCTGGTTGATTGTCCAGATTTTACTCAATTTGTCCGGTCCCAGCCAGTCCGACCCTTTATATCTGATACATTGTCTGACCTTTCTATTGCCCTGATTGACTGTCCGGATTTAACCTATTCGTACTGAGTCCGAGTCCAGTTACCCACACCCTGATTTAATTCTTACTTGTTATTAATCTTTAAGCAGCGCCTCGCCAATTGCAGCATTTTTATCAACAATCTGGTCTAGAACTTCACTACAATTGAAATTCCTTATCTTCTGTCAGGATTTGGTTAGTTTTTGTAATGCGAAAATGCGTTTTAGAGAGCTAAAATTTCAAAATTTTCTGGCGCTTCAAGCCATTTGATAAATTATAGTTTTATTTATTTGTCAAAAGCGACTTCAGAATTGGCTAAACTGCTTTACTGATGGAGAGAAATTCAAGTTTCAACAGAAATAACGTATACTGATCGTGATATTCCTGGTAGAGCGCGAAATTTTTATACAAAAAGTGCATCAAACACCGCTATCGCACAGGGATGGAAAAAACCCAGATTTGAAAATTTCGAATTTTGGGTTTTTGGGTTTTTTTGAATTTTTTGTGGGTTTTATTGGGTTTTTTTTGGTTTTTAAGGGTTTTCTATGGGTTTTTTTTATAAAAATTCTAGCTCAAGCTATAGATAGTAGCTGAGAATACTTCAACAGCTTCAAGACACAAAACAAAACAAGTAAACAACAACTTTATTAAGCTAATACACAAAATTCAACAACAAAATTGGTCATTCACAAGCACAATCCATGCCACATACCTATACATATGCATCTGTCTCTTAAATGCTCAGTCAGACACTAGGACTTAGCCAACAGAACAGATGCATTGGATCTAGCTCTCAAAAAATTATTGAAAATTCAGCAGGCTCATAATACTTCTCCTGTAAAATTAAATTTTACCTTTGCATACAAACGCTTACAACAAAAATGGATTTTTAATAAAATCCCCATTGTACAAATGAAACAAGAACAGCATATTAATAGGTATATGTGACTGTAATCTTATCCATCCATCACTGTAGTATTCCCTTCCTCTTCATTGCAATCGTACTTTAAATCAGCCAACATGGAATCACAAAGCAATCAGGTATAAAAGGAACAACCATGATACAAAAAACATTGACAATACACAGTATTTAATTCCATTACAAATAAATTCTTAACCTGTGGATAGATAACCCAAAAAAACCCAAAACCCAACGATTTCTCGCACCCAAAAAACCCCAAAAACCCAAGTTCAAAAAACCCAGCCTTGCCAACCCTGCTATCGCATGTGTATATAGGCTATTGCATGTGTACATGTGTACATTTTCTACTTAAAAAAGACTGATTTTTCACCACAGGCGCTCTATTTCTAACGTTTTTAGATACCCCAAAAAACGTAGAAAAAGGTCGGAAAAGGTGGAAAAAATTTTGGGTCTAGTCCACCGTTTTTCTTTTTCCCAGCAATTTGGTTGACATTATAGACCGAACTCAAAATTTTTTTCCACTTTTTCCGACTTTTTTCCACGTTTTTTGGGAGGTCTAAAAACGTTTAAGATAGAGCTCCTGTGTTGAGAAATCAGTGTTTTTTAAGTAGAAAATTTTATGTACACATGCAATAGAGGTGATTGATGCACTTTTTGTATAAAAATTTAGCGCTCTACAAGAAATATCACGATCAATATATGTTATTTATGTTGAAACTTGAATTTCCTTCCTTCAATAAAGCATTTTAGCCAATTCTGAAGTCGTTTTTGGCAATTAAAACTATAATTTATCAAATGGCGCAAATCGCCAGAAAATTTTGAAATTTTAGCTCTCTACATCATTTTTGCATTACAAAAACTGTGCAGAAGGTAAGGATTTTCAATCGTAGAAGAGTTCCAGGACTAGATTATAGATAAAAATGCTGCAATTGGCGCCGTGCGGCTTAGACATCAATAACAAGTAAGAATTGAATCAATTCGGCGCAAAGCGCCGAAAAATTTTTGTAGTTTCACTTCTCTAAAACGCATTTTTGCATTACAAAAACTAACTGAATCCGTGCAGAAGATGAGGATTCGTGGTGAAGTTCTAGACCAGATTGTCGATAAAACTGCTGCAATTGGCGCGGCGCGGCTTAAGGATTCATAATAAGTAAGAATTAAATCAATTCGGCGTAAAGCACCAAAAAATTTTTGAAGTTTTAACTCTCTAAAACGCATTTTTAACATTACAAAAATTTTCTACACATGCCAACCAAGCCCAAAAATTTTTTCCATTTGCCAAAATTTTGGTTGACGAATAGACCAAAAAGTGGAATAAAAAAAACGGTGGTCTAGTCTGTAATGTCAACCAAATCGCTGAGAAATAAAACGGTAGTGCCCGCCAGTGTTGCCAGGTCCCAAAATTCAGATTCTCCTGCACAGAGGTAAAATTGGGGGGAAATTCTCGTGCAATTCTCCAGAAAATATTTTGATTCTCCTGAAAATTCTCCTGGCTCATATTTTGCACGAAAGGTTGTACAGCAGATCTACAATTGTATGTACACATGCATATCAAGCATGCTCAGGCCAATTTACCTTGGTTCACCCAACAGTTTTATTCTGATCTCTTGCCTGTTATCTTCATTATTCGGAAAAACAGTTTCTGTGCTTAAAACAGTGACCGCCAAATTTCAGTTGCACTTACATCATCAAAAATTTCTGAAAAGAGCCCTGTTTGCAATGTCTTTTGAAAAAATAAATAATACTTTATTACTAATTGTATGTACTTCAGTAGCAAGCAAATCCTTAGGTTTTCAAATATATCAAAAAAATGTTTATAGGCGCTTTGCAAACGTCTATGAAACTGATAAAAACAATTAGACGGTGTGTAAAGCTATGTATTTCTGCACTTCGTGATATTAAGTGAATAAATAAATGAATGAATGAATGATTTACTACGGAAGCACGAAACTTATTTGGATATAGTTATTACTTAACACTTAGGTCTCCCACCGTTTTTTCCCAGCGATTTGGTTGACATAATAGATTGAACCCAAAATTTTGTTCCACTTTTTCCGACTTTTTTACACATTTTTTGGGAGGTCTAAAAACGTTCAAAATAGAGCGTCTGTGTTGAAAAATCAGTGTTTTTAAGTGGAAAATTTTATGTACACATGCAATAGCGGTGTTTGATGCACTTTTTGTATAAAAATTTCGCGCTCTACAAGAATATCACGATCAGTATACGTTATTTATGTTGAAACTTGAATTTCCTTCCTTCAGTAAAGCATTTTAGCCAATTCCGAAGTCGTTTGTGACAATTAAAACTATAATTTATCAAATGGCGCTGAGCGCCTGAAAATTTTGAAATCTTAGCTCTAAATCATTTTTGCATTCCAAAAACTGTGCAGAAGGAGGATTTTCAATCGTAGTGGAGTTCTAGGACCAGATTATCGATAAAAATGCAGCAATTGGCGCCCAGCGGCTTAAACATCAATGACAAGTAAGAATTAAATCAATTCAGCACGGAGCTGAAAATTTTTGTAGTTTCACCTCTCTGAAACGCATTTTTGCATTACAAAAACTAACCGAATCCGTGCAGAAGATAAGGATTTTCAATCGTAGTAAAGTTCTAGAGTAAATTTTCGATAAAAATGCTGCAGTTGACGTAGCGCGCTCAAATATTAATGACAAAAAAGAATTAAATCAATTGGGCGCGAAGCGCCGAAAAATTTTGTAGTTTCACTTCTCTAAAACGCATTTTTGCATTAAAAAACTAACTGAATCCGTGCAGAAAATAAGGATTCTCAATCGTAGTGAAGTTCTAGACCAGATTGTCGATAAAAATGTGCACGGCGCGGCTTAAGGATTACTAATAAGTAAGAATTTAATCATTTCGGCGCGAGGCGCCGAAAAATTTTTGAAGTTTTAACTCTCTAAAACGCATTTTTAACATTACAAAAATTTTCCACAAATGCCAACCAAGCCCAAAAATTTTTTCCGTTCCCCAAAATTTTGGTTGACAAATAGACCAAAAAGTGGAAAAAACGGTGGTCTTAACTATGAACGAAATAAATTCTTAATGTGAAAGATCTAAGTATAAATTTATATACAACCAACTAACTACAGTAAGTACAGTAAGAAGAATAATGTATGATAATTATTATAACTTGCTGTTTAAGTTTTGAAAATTGTCCTGAATTCTCCTAGATTTTCAGGATTCCACTGAATTCTCCTGACATTTTAAAATTCTCCTGCATTCTCCTGCATGTTTACAACTTCTCCTGAAATTTCTCCTGAAAAGCCCATTCTCCTGCTCCTGCTTCTGAAAATTTTAGATTCTCCTGAATTCAGGAGAATTCTCCTGCACCTGGCAACCAGTGTTGCCAACTCTGAAAAGACCAACCGGACATACCAACATATAAAACCGGCCAAAACCGGACATGAGCGCAGTAAAATTCCGGCCAAAACCGGACAAACAATGTATACACTTGATAAATAACAAGGTGGCTAAAATTTATTCAAATTAACTATTGCACTTAATTATCTATCACATCAAACGCATTTTGCACATTAAGCAAGGCCTCATCAGAAAGTGATAAGGATTCATCAAGGCAAACGATATCATCATCACAAATGCTACGACCGTACATTGTAGTGTTAAATAATTTGAGCATTGGATCAGTAACAGTAAAGGTGCAACAATTCTCGTCCTTCCAACATAGTAAAAAACGAACACGTAATAAAGCATCAGTAGTTTTGACATCTAAGCGATTTCGTAGTTTGGTCTTCAGCAAATTTAATACAGAAAAAGCACAATCAACGCTAGCATTAGAAAAGGGAAGACTTAAAGCAGACAATGCAAATGAGGCTTTAAAACTAATGGCTTTAATGTGCTTGGCCGTTTTAACATGATCAAGAAGAGCATTGCGTTTTGGGCGTAGATTAGCAGAACATAATTTACAGTGAGCAGAACCGTCTGAGCTTTCTACTAGCCACAATTTGAAATTTGGTTCCCGAAGCCAAGACTTGACAAATGCATGAGTTCCGGACTTGCGTTTCTTTTTAACCGGTGATGGCATAGTTGACTAGAATTATGCCCTGAAAAGCAGCGATCAGTTTACATAGGTAAAAAACCAATAGCGAGTGACAAACAAAGTACAGAATTACATAAAGTACAAAGACACAACATGAGGCGAGTACTGACTGAATAGCAAGTGATTTGACGACTTAATGTGTAAGTAGTAAAGTTAGAGGTGAACAAGGTCGAGCGATATTGAGAAGGTATGCGGAGCGGATGATTAGCCACTAGCCAGTGTGTTTGGTGTGTATGGTTACTTCCTACAGTAAGCAAATGTGAAACAAGAACATGCAGCATGGCAATAACCTGATTCAGACAAAATTTTAAAACCGGCCAAAAGCGGACCAACTGCTTAAAAAACCGGACATCGAAAACCGGCCATGACCGTCGACCGGCCAAAACCGGACATCAAGCCTGAAAACCGGACATAAATGTCCGGTTTCCGGCCATGTTGGCAACCCTGCTGGCAACCCTGGCCAGTGTTGCCAGCTCTGAAAAGGCAAATCGGCCAAATCGACATTTACAACCGGCCAAAATCGGCCAAGAGCAAAGGTAAATTCCGGCCAAAATCGGCCAAACTATGTATATATAGTTGAAAAATAAGAAAACGGATAAAATTTATTCAAATCAACTACTGGGTGAAATATCTACTACATTAAACGCATTTTGAACATTCAACAAAGTATCACCCGAATCTAAGAACGGTTCATTAAGACACACGATATCATCATCACAAATTATAGGACTGTACATTGTATTTTTAAACAATTGAAGCATGGTTTTGGTAACAGTAAAGCTGCAACAATCCTCACCCTTCCAGCATAGCAAAAAACGAACACGTAATAAAGCATCAGTAGTCTTGACATCTAAGCGATTTCTTAGTTTAGTCTTCAGCAAGTTTAATACAGAAAAAGCTCGTTCAACACTAGCATTAGAAAAAGGCAAACTTGAAGCAGACATTGCAAATGAGGTAATGTTTTGAAAGCGCGGAAGAACACCATTGCTATTGTCATCTTCAATGACTTTGGCCCAAAACAGAGCCGGATCATTTTGCAGTGCTGACTTTCATTCATTCTTCACAAGCACGTTGTATTCAGATATGGCCTTATCGAGATCAATATCAGTTAAAGCTGGAGGTAGGGCATTTAGAAGCTGCCTAAGTTGTGTTATAATAAAATCGGTTATACTTAACTAAAAGGGCCACCCTGTATTTTTGAAGATGTAGGTAAGTATGATTGCGCCTATTCACCTTTATATTTCCAACAACCGAATCATTTGGCAATAACCGCTTCAACATTTCGCTGAGATGATCAATAGTGAGTATAGAGGAATGTTCGACGATAAATACTGCTAAGTTCAATTCAGCTTTCTTAACTACTTCAGCAGAGCTCTGCTCTTTTCGATGTGTAAATCCAGTAGAACTCGTCAATGAATGTGTTTGTTGGCAACTTTCAAGTCACTAACAGCTTTAATGTGCTTTACCGACTTAATATGTACAACAAGAGCATCGTGTTTTGGGCGTAGATTAGCAGAACATACTTTACAGTGAGCAGAACCATCTTTGCCTTCTATTAGCCACGATTTGAAAATTGGTTCCCGAAGCCAAGATTTGACAAATGTATGAGATCCGGATTTGCGTTTCTTTTTAACCGGTGATGGCATAGTTGAGTCCTTAAAAGCGGCAATCAGTTAACGTGTGTAGGAAACCAATAGCAAGTGACAACGTACACCATCAGACGGCATCACTTATCCGCCCCCCGGGGGCGGATAATTTTTTGTTATTCGCCCCCGGGGGCAATAATTTTTTAATTATTTGCCCCCGTAATGGTAAATATATGGAAACTTTTATCTAATAAATGGTTCTCACCGATTTTCCTAAAAACACTCATTTCTGATAGGTTCGGGGACGGTGAGTCCGGGGGCGAATAATAAAAATTATCTCGCCCCCGGGGGGCGGATAATAAAATTATCCGCCCCGGGGGGCGGATAAGTGATGCCCCATCAGACTAAGCAGACACGAATGACACGACATAAGGAGTGGTTTGATTTGATTAATGTGTTGTGTTGTGAAGATACATGAACGAAATGGGAAGGAAATTGGGTGTGGGGGATGAATGAAGGAAACCTGGGCTGGGTGGGTGGGGTGCCGGGCCGGAAGGGCGGACTCGAGTCCACAGTCCTTGCTGGTTTGTTGTTCTTTTGTAAATTGTTGTAATTTTTGTTTTGTGCCTTCTTCTTACAGTAAGTAGACATAAACAATAATACGCAGCATAGCAACAACCTTCCTTATTCAGAAAAATTTTATGATCGGCCAAATTCGGCCAAACTGTTAAAAAAATCGGCCATCAAAATCGGCCAAGACTTTCAACCGGCCAAAATCGGACATCAAGCCTGAAAATCGGCCAATTTTGGCCGATTTTCGGCCAACCTGGCAACACTGACCCTCACCGTTTTTTTTTCCACATTTAGGGGTTTTTGTGAACCAAAATTTCGAGATGTGGAAAAAAATTTGGGCTTGGTTCACATTGTGGAAAATTTTTGTAATGCTAAAAATGCGTTCTGGAGAGGTAAAATTCCAAAATTTTTCGGCGCTTCGCGCCGGATTGATTCATTTTCATTGCGTTTTATTGATGCTCACGCCGCGCCGCACCAATTACTGCTATTTTATTAGCTTGCTCTAGAAAACTTGTCTCAGATGAAAAATACGCATTTCCAGCACAGATTTTAGGGTAAATAGACCAACTTGAAACCACCGATTTTTTTCTACATTTGGGTTAAGGGACCAATGCGTTTTCTTGACTATAGGTTACTTAAGTATACCTACGTAAACAACTAACTGAAGTAAGTGTCTATATAAACAAGAAAGTGTTTATTGTCAGTAAAATACAAGAAATTTGATAAAACGCAAATACATGATAAAATAGTGACTGAACAAAAGGACATACAAAGATCACGGAAGTAGTACAATTAGGTATGCCCCAACAATAAATTTGTAAAATCAATGTTTAGGAGCTCTTTTTGAACAAACGAATTTTGGAGAAGAGACTATTTGATCAGGTAAGGAGTTCCAGATTTTTCGGTATCTTTGCGAAAAATCGTTGAGGTGAGCATTGGAACGGACAACTGGTAACGTAAGTTTACGACTGTTAACTGATCGGGTAGTGCCTTGACTAAAAATGAAGAATTCATTAGCATCAATACAAGATAAACCATTAATAATTTGATACATGAGACATAGACATATGTGAAGACGACGAAGTTCTAAAGAAGGCAGGTTTAGAAGCTTTAGGCGTTCAAGATAGGATAGATTGCTATTAAAACCAAAAAGACGTTTAGTAAATTCACGCTGAACATTTTCAAGACGATTTATATCATTTGCATAATATGGATTCCATACAGAAACAGCATACTCAAGCATAGGTCTTACATAAGTAGTATAGGCCCTAACTAAAATATCTTTATCACGAGAAAGAAAAGCTTTGTGTATTAGAAAACAACGAGAAACAGCTTTTTTAATTATGTGATTTAAATGTTCCTTACAATTGAGATTGTGGGAAATATAAACACCCAGATCACGAACGGAGCTAATATCATTTGGAATATTTATATTATTCAAAGAATAAAGCTTTTTTGGGTTATTTTTACCAAGATGTAAAACTGCACATTTTTCTGAAGCAATAGGAAGTTGCCAATTTATAGACCAAATATAAATATTGTCCAAATCTTTTTGTATTAAATGATTATCAGAAGATGGACCAAAGATTTTGACATCATCTGCAAAGAGGTAAATTTTACTGTATTTAATCAAGTTACATAGGTCATTAACATAAATTAAGAATAAAGTAGGACTAATACAACTACCTCGGGGGACACCACTGCCAACAGGCATGAAGTCAGAAAAAACTCCGTTAATACAAACACGTTGAAATCGACCATGTAAAAAGGATTTAAGCCAATTAAAAAGTAGACCTTTTATTCCATATTTAGAGAGCTTATATAAAAGCTTAGAAAAAGGGAATTTTATCAAAAGCTTTAGAAAAGTCGATGTAAGCAACATCAACAGGAGTTCTATTACTCAAAGATACCGTCCAACTGTGTTTACATTTAAGTAGTTGTAATTCACAAGACTTTGATTTTAGAAAACCAAACTGAAAAGGAGATAAGAGTCTGTTTGTAGTGAGAAAATCGACAATTTTTGAATTTATCAAATTTTACATGATTTTACTTGATGAGCAGCAAATAGAAATCGGCCTGTAATTTCTGACTAAAGCTGCGTCACCTTTTTTAAAGACTGGGGTTACATTTGCCAATTTCCATAAATTGGGGATAGTGCTAGTCAAAAATGAAACATTAAAGATACTAGTTAAAGGCTCAGCAAGATAATTTGAAAGTTTTTTCAAGAAAAAATGACAGAGTCCATCGGGACCAATAGCAAAAGAACCTTTTATTTGATTTAAAACCAGTTGCACGTTCCAAGCGTCAAAATGAATGGTTTGCAATGCAAAACCAGTCATCGAATCTAAAAAAGGAACATGATTATTGTCAACAGAAAAACAGAAGAAAAGTAGTTATTAAACAAATTTACCTTTTCTAAAGGATCAGAGACGATTTTGTGGTCATGAAAAAGAGGTGGAAAAGAGCGATGATTATTCAACCGATTATTGACAAATTTATAAAATGATTTCAAACTTTTGTCAGAAAGAAGATTAATTTCTTCAGAAGCAGAGAAATTTTTAATTTCAAAATCCAATTTTTTACAAAAAGATTTATATTTGATTTTTGTATCGGTGGAGTGATAAAGTTTATGTTTCTTCCAAAGCATACGTTTTTTAGTTAACATTTTTTTAATCAGTTTGGGATATTTACGTTTCATGGGCTTGGGGTGAGTTAATGGGACAAATACATAAATTAAAGAGTGAAGTACTCCAACGAACAAATTATACATATTATTTACATTAGAACAGGTATCAAAAAGATCAGGCCAAGAAATCTGAGACAGTGATAGACCTAAAGCATTAAAATCAGCTTTACGAAAGTTAAAAAAAGATGATCTAGGATTTTGGACTGGCATCAAAAGACAATCAAATATAATTGAATTATGGTCACTATTAGAAAAAGGAATATCAACTTTTACGTTAGAAATTTGATCAGATGCAAAGAGAAGATCTAGTATATTATTATCATGAGTATTTTCTGTTATTCATTGATGTAAACCAGTGCCCGAAAGTGTGTCAAAAAATAGGGTATTAAGATTATCAGTGGGAACCGAACTTATCCACCAATTGATTTTTGGCAAATTAAAATCTCCTAAGATTACAAAAGGGAAAGGAACAGAACAAGCCCATTCAATACATCTACATAAAATTTCAGCATAAGCTAGATCAAAATCAGGGGGTCGGTAAACCAAAATAAATCTGATCTTTCTATCAGAATCAAAAATATCATTTATTAGAATTTTGGGAGCTTTAAAAGCGGGTGGCGGATTTATTTGAATAGCATTAAAAGAAGTTTTAAGAAATAAAGCTACACCCCACCTCATTTACAGTTTCGATCATAGCGAAAAATATGATAATTTTTGCCAGGGCACAATAATCCATCGGAAATATCAATATGGAACCATGTTTCAGAAAAAAACAGAGCATCAAAACTTTCTTCATTCAGCAAAAAATGTAAGTTGCTAAGTTTGTTCAAAAGACTTCGAGCATTAGCATAAAAACATTGAAATTTTAAATAATCTTGGGGCACGGATACCTAATGAGCGAGTCGTGGGCTATTAATATTTACATTAGGTTTACATTTAACGCAATCAGCACAAAAATCAGTGTATAGTCCTTGTTCACCTCGAGATTTGCGATCATTCAGCTCATAAACCAGATTGCGTTGCTGTTTTTGTTGTAGAAAAGATAGGTCAGGATGACAACGTAGACGCGAAAGTGGGCCTTTGGATTGGACACGGACTGTCTTATTAATCAATGAGATAAAGCGATGCCTTGCCTGAGCCGAAGTCAGGCAAACTTTGACAAATTGAACGCGATTATCATGAATGGGGACCATCACGAAAGACGCGAGTAACATCGGACGACACTAGATCATGACTGTCAGAATGAGAGTCGATTAGAGATTTAACCTGATTCATGTCCTCGACACTGTTCGATAAAGGCAAATTGAATAACACGGCATTGCACTTTTTAGAATCCCTTTCAATCGCATCATTTATCATGGCAGACAAATCGTTTTTATCATAATCAATAGAAGAATTTTGTGAACGTTTGAGGCGATCAATTTTATTTTGTAAGTCAGCAAGCTGAGTAGCAAAATTGTCTAAACGTTGTTCAATATGCAGACATTTTTTCACAATCGGTCTACAATGGAAACAATAGAAAGTGGAATGGGGCTTTGAATAAGTTTCATAGTCATGATCGTCAACTTTTAAGCAAGAAGTATGACCCCAGTGTTCACAAAAATCACATAATAAAGCAGTATCATCATCAGTGACTAACTTGTAGCAAATAACACAGTCGGCAGAATTTTCATTTGTAGCATTTAATACAGCAAAGTTAGACGTACGTGATGGTGACCTGGCACTTAAACTGGTATCAATATTTTTCGAAGCGCAATTTCTTTTACCCATGGTAGAAATCAAAGAAATACTTAGGCAGAATTGCAATATTGATCAAATTTAGTTCGTCTCATAATGAGGGCATCTTATTATCTGTTGCTGTTACAGATCTTCCACGGCTGGACAAAACCAACGAAAATTATGATGCTTTTCTAGCCATGGATGAATTTTAGCCCTTTGTAATTTTATCAGTCATTGGTTTTCGAATTTTATTCGTTGATAATTTTTGCTTATTTGGATAAAATCTTTGCTCTTTTTGATTTATTCTTTGTTGTGTTTAGCTACATTTACTCATTTTCTGTTGTTGATCGAAATATATCAAAGATTCGTCTTAGGTGCCACAATTATATGTAAGATGAACTTTCTAAGAAAAAATGGCTTTTTTATCATGAGCAACCCGTTTTTGAACGTTTTTAGACCCCAAAAAATGTGAACCAAAATTTGAAATGTGGAAAAAAGTTCAGGTATGGTTCACATTGAGAACCAAATCGCTAAGAAAAAAAACGGTGCTGACCCTGGCCCGCCCCTGTGCCCAGTTTCAACATACAGTAAACTGCAAAGAAAACTTATTTATTTAAAGTGAAAAACCTGCTATTAATAAAATGCTGCTACATTACTCTTAAGAAATTGTAGATTATAGTCTGTTCAATTCCTAACAGCAGATTTTTTTGCTTTACAGCTTAATACTAACAGAATATTTTACGGTTTATACTCTGTTTTACATAACTTCGTGTACAAATTCTAGGAATTTAAAACTACAATCATCTCTTGTTACTGTAGGATACTAAAATTAAACAGTCACTATTACTTTGGTTGATAGTGCGAATGGTTGAAACGAACGGGCTGAAGCTAATCGCAGCTATAGTCCGTTTCATTTATTCGAGAGCTTTTTAGTCAATTCTTCTAAGGGCTACAGTAAGCGAAACAAGACGAATTACTGTAATTAGGCAGATCAGCTCAGTGAGGGCGAGTGGCTGGAATTCTTCCATTTTTAATGCACTAATCCGCCTATTTAAATTTTATTTGGGCATTTAATCAGTACTGGGACATACTACAGTAAGTGCGCTAAATAGAAAGCTATCGGGTGGAATCGAACCCTCTTGCTTCGACACGACAAGCAGACGTTTTACCACTGAGCTATGAATGAGTTCGCGGCGTTTCTTAACATTTTAATCTATTGTGTTTAAAGTGTCAACTAAGGATAAGTTGAATGTGCGATTTTTATCTGTAAGTTGATTAATTTGCTGGAAGACGAGAATAAATCATGTCGCAAAAAAATGTTATTGAAAAAACTTTTCTCTGCTACGTGAAGTAAATAAGAAAGAAGATGTTATCACTGTAGCCTCCGAAAACATTTACTGAGAAAGCTCTCGAATAAATGAAACAGACTATAGGTCTAACGTGGACGGCTGCTTGCCTCATCGGACGACTTGGAAGTCAACGCATTCATCAATATTTGTTGTCTCTGCCCACTCAAAAAATCTACTTTCTGGTCTATCTTTCAGTGGGAACGCAGGATGATGTTGAAGAAATGGCAAAAATTAGCCTGATTTTTATTATTCAGTTATAGTCTGTTTTACATAAGTTGGTGCATAAATTTTATGGATTTTAATCGACAGTAAGCCGAGGGACTTCACGATACGTATATTTATGTTCTGCTTTGTAAACCGAACGTGAAATACTAATTTCCTCCAGAAAAATAAGAAAAGGGCTAATGAAGGTAAATTTGTGTGTGTGTGTGTGTGTGTGTGTGTGTGTGTGTGTGTGCGCGCAAGTGCGCGTGCGCGCGCGCGCGCGCAGCAGCGCGCGGCGCGCGCGCGCGCGCGCGCGCGCGCGGGCGCGCGCGCGCGCGCGCGCGCGCGCGCGCGCGCGCGCGCGCGCGCATGCGCGCGCGCGCGCGCGCGCGCGCGCGGCGCGCGCGCGCGCGCGCGCGCGCGCGCGCGCGCGCGCGGCGCGGCGCGCGCGCGCGGCGCGCGCGGCGCGGGCGCGCGCGCGCGCGTGTGCGTGTGTGTGTGTGTGTGTGTGTGTGCGCGCGCGCGCGTGCGCGTGCATGTGTGTGTGTGTGTGTGTGTGTGTGTGTGTGTGTGTGTGTGTGTGTGTGTGTGTGTGTGCGTGCTTGCGTGTGTGCGCGTGTGTGTGTGCGCGCCGCTGTATCCATCAAGTTACAAAAGAAAGATTTTGTCGTCACAAACGAACTTATAAACCGTTAAGACAAAAATTGTACATCTACAAAGCTAATGTCATGTCTACAAGAGCACGAGGAAGAAAATAATCGCAAAGAAAATTCAATAAGAAAACATCGCATATAACATTCAAAAAAAGACAAGCAATAACGGATAAACGCACAAGAATTCGCGAAGTGGCGAGGCAAAGCCCAGAGATCTGAAAAAACGATATGTGTAAACGGACAGAATACTAAACGCATTAGCACACGTAGACTTGAAAGATAAATTTAGAATCAAAAGAATATCAGAATGTACAACGTTTATTATAAACCGAGAGATTTAGAAATATTTTAATAGCTGCTTTGCACTTTTATGGACATTAGATCTGGATTTCCAACATTCAAAACGTTTGATGTCCTCATGCTTAACGCCTTTGGAGGCCGCGATTGTAGCTGCGCCAGACCGTAGGCTGTTAGTTCCGAAAAACTAAGAGTCTAAACCGACGGATTTGAAAACGGAGAAAATGGTTTCTCTAGCCCTTGTATATGATATGGGTTTGTCTTTTAAACGTTTTCCGTTTGAAGATAAAGACCGAAAAATAAATTCGTTAGAGCTTAGTCGTATATAAGATAGCCGAAAATAATCTTTAAGGCCTTTAAATGGGCAAGTCGGTGTCCCGTGGCTGCTACATACTTCTTTTTATGAAACAACCTTGCCTGTAAAAGTCTATCTTTTTACGCCGTAAGGCAAATGTCCCAAGTAATAATCTCGGATTTTTACGTCACCTGCTTTTAAGCTGAGAATTTCTTGAAATTCTCATGCAACCCGCAAAGGTTATTAAAATCAGGGCTAAAGTTCGATTAGAGCTAAGGTTGTTTTGTGGCTGCAAATGTCCGCAATTTTCCTAATGTGTTCTGATGAAATGGGTCGTTTCCTGTTCTGGAACTGTTGAACAGTCCGTCAGGTACCGCCGCATTACCAGAGAGTCACTTTGAAGATAAGTTTTTTCGCACAGCTTATGAAACCATGCTACACGGCGTAAAATGTTTGTGAAATGCTTGATGACAACAATTTTTTGTCTACAAGCTGTGCCAGAAAGAAGGCGAGCTGCTTATTATCGGCCGGTAAGTTAGATATGCTTCTGCACATGAAAACAGTAAAAAACCGTCTACTTTACACAATATTGCGTTAAAAGAGGAAAAAAATTATTATTCGAGATTTTGTGACCCTCCACATTATGAACCCAATTGTACTGCACAAAAACAAAAATTGAGTTAGATAAGCTGAAAACAAGCAAAGAGTAAAAAACCCGTATACGTTACATTTTTATGCAACAACCATTGAGTGTAAAGAAATTTTAGGGTCATCCGCAAATTATTTGATTTTTCGGTTTACACTTTACACACTCATTGCTAACTCGGTATTGAGTGTAAACAAAAAAAGACGGGCATCGAATTTTTTAATTATCCATCGATTAAAAAACCGCACCTCCCAGATGTGTGCCGTTATAGCTGTGAGGGAGGGACACAAATTTCGCACTCGCTGTGAAAAACATATAAAAAGGATAGTCAAGTATATTATAGGCAGCGCTATCGCGCTACCTATGATTAATTTATCGAGAAAAATAAAAATATACCTTACCGTCTAAATTGTTAAACAAGTTTCGTACGTAGAAGGAGACTAAATTTACTTCCAAAAAGTACGCAAGATGTCTATGCTATTTTGAAGTAAAAAAATCAGATGTGAAACATTATAAGTTACATTCAAAATTAATTTATTGAGACTAATAAAAATATACCTTACCGTCTGAATCGTTAAATAAGTTTCGTACATAGAAGAGATTGAACTTACTTTCAAAAGTACACAAAATGTTTATATTATTTTTAGGTAGAAAGAATTCAGTTTAATAAATTCTAACAAATGTATAACATTGTAAGTATATTTAAATTAAATTATTCAGAAAAAATGTATAAAATCCATCTTACCCTCTAACTCGTCGAACATTTTTTGCTACGTAGGGAAGACAAATGCTTTCTTCTCTTAAACGATCTTCCAAACTGGCCGGCGAACAGACAAAACCCTGTCATCTTTTTTTCGGCCCGTCAGCTGGTATTCCATATTAAGCTGACGAGTCCTTTCTTTGAATAAATTTCTTGAGCATTTTGATAGCGTTGGCCATATTAAATCCGGCATTCTTGCTCTAAATAGCGGATTGGACTCGACGCCTAAAAAGAATGAGAACATGAGCAAAAACAATATAACAAGAGGATATAAAAAGCATCGCACAGCTTTAAAAAGTAAAGTTTTAAAATATAAATAAGTTCAAAATTATATATACTAGTAATTGGTATAAAAAAAAATTGAATGACTCTGCAATGGATCGGCGAGCGGTTTTTATATTTTTGTCTTTGGGAAGCCTTTGAATAGAAACCACAAACTGTCTAGAACAAAACTATCGATCTAGAAGATCTATGTAAATAATTGAAGTGTAAATTGTCACATTAATTTTAATATTCTTATTGATTGATTATTGATTTAAAGGTATTAAGTAAAGTTAATATTTTATGTATTATTCTTGAACAGCTGTCTTCTTTGCATCTAGGTATTTAGATGGCTAAATTCACATTTATTGCTCGATTGAATAAAAATTACAGTACATATTGTTTATGGTCATTTGCGAATTGTACATAGAAGGATCAAGATTTATAGTACCTACCTACATATATAATTCAATTATTATTTTATGTGCATTTTGTGAGTGCTTTCCATTAAGCAACGACTCATTCCATTTTGCTCTGTCTTCTTTTGCCTCGTTCTTCCGTTTATGAGGCAACTCAACGGCAAAACTGCGTACAATGTTCAACTTTGCCCTCATTGTAAACAAATGCAAAAAGTTGCATATTAAATTAGCCGCTAGAAGCAAAAACATTTGGATTTGTATTTTCGAAAGCCGCATGTTTGCTGCTTCCTTTCGAAAGCCGCATGTTTGCTGCTTTCGATTGCTTCGCATTAAATTTCACGCGCGCTGGTTTACAAGGTCAAAAATTTTGACTTGGTGCAAGCTCTTTTTCAGTGATTAATCATGTTTATAAGTACCCGTACGTGATTTCCTTTCAGCCCGTCTCATACATGTTTTATGATGCCAGATCGTATATTTAAAGTAGCGAATATGGAATCAGCGGTCCCAGAAACCTCAGGGGCCAAATTTTGGAAGCAACAGTCAATCTGTGCTTCTGCAAAAAGACAAAAACCTAAATTTTACGCTATGCATAGGGTACCTTTGGGCTCCCGTATCTCAGAAACCAATCCGTGAATTTTCTTCAAATTCTACAGTAAGGTCAGTCATAAGATATCCAATAATTGGTGAAAACTTTAAAAAAATTTATCCGCTGCGATTTGAGATATTTGATAAAATACACTTGTAAATCACGTTTTTCTTACGGCATCACATCAGTTTACACTGTAGTGTAAAGTGGTTCACACCAGTCGATAGCGCATAAAAAGTTGATCTAGGGTGGCTTTAAAATTTTACCCTGCGGCAATTGCATAAGCGGCTAGAGCTACCAAAACCTTTTACATAAATCCGTAGTTTCCGGGTTTCAGGAGTCCGATCGAGCCATTTTAATCAAAAAATTGTAATTAGCGCCCGAGAATACCCATTGAGTGAAAAAATAAGTATCACAAAATTATCCAGTAAAAACTTTTTTGCCTCACAGACACACACACACTTACACACAACTCGAAATTAATATTATAGATACTTTTCATAATATCTTGGATTTTAATGAAATATTGTAGAAACTTCGCAGGGGACAGCATCTTTGACTTAATATGTAGATGTGAATTTTGAAAATGAAACGTTTGAATTGGAAATTATAGTGCTTTCAGTTTACTTAATGCGTGCGACACTGTGGTTTACAAATATTTTAGAGTGTGTATTTATTTAAATATATGTAAAGTCAGGAAGTTTTAATAGATTACCTCAATATTCACGTGCAATATACTGATAAATCATACTTCTATCGTCAAATTTATAGATTTAAACATTTCCCTTAAGTCAACCTCCACCGAGGGCTCCAATGATTCGCTGCCTAAATGCATAATAAACATTCAATAAAGCCTAGGAAAACGAAGGATTAGCAGTACAATGTATAACTAATATTTTTGTAAAATATTCAAATAAAACTTAAAAAGAAAAAATATTAACTGAACATTTTTCTTCAAATAGTAGGAGCTAACAGGCGCACGTCTTTCCAAAAATTGTATTACGATATAACTGCCAACAAACGTAGATCATTGGGACCTGTTTATTTGCTCTGCTAATTGCATGTAATATGTTTGTATTTTGACCGGTGAAGTTTGTATACTTATGTATCGAACATTGAAGACATCAAAATTTACGGTCTACTCACACAATAATACTGCACAGCCTATGAAGTTATTTACTTTGCTACAAGGTAGCTGACTGCACGTAGTTGTTTACATAATACGTTGTAAGCATGAAGCATAGCAGACGGGAAGTTGGTATACTCAGTGTTAGACCGCACGATTTTTGGTTCACTTACACAATGAGACCGGCAGAGCCCTGCGAAGCTATTTACTTTACGCGCTGGAAGGTAGCTGACTGCACGTAGTTGTTTACATAACACGTTGTATGTACAAAGCATAGCAAACGGGAAGTTGGTATACTTGGTGTATCGACGACTCTAGACGGCAAAATTTACTGTCTTGTTAAATAATAGTTACTACTGTGAAATTTTGCCGGAAACGGGGTTTGGGGGCGTTGACCCTGATAGGCCCTACTTGGGGAACCCCGGTTCCGGCAATTGGGACTACACCCGGGCGGAGAGACCGCCAACGGAACCGGGGTTAGCTTCACATATGAATAATGAGGTGCCCCATTTTCGAGCTCTTACATTCTCTTCAGTGTGAGCAGCCTTGCCTGAAAAATAGGTTGGTGGTGTTCACCCTGATAGGCTCTATCAGGGGAATCCTTTTTCCCGGAACTTTGGACTACCCCCAGGGCGGAGAAACCTTCGACGGAACTGTATGCAGAATAATACAAATACATACATACATATGTATGCATGTTTCCCCGTTTCCGTTCAAATTTCACCCGTCGTTTCTGTTTCCGGCTTTTACCATTGTTTTTCCGTTTCCGTTTCCGTTTCCGTTTCCGGATTTTACTTTTCCATAAATTTTATAGATTTTTATCGATAGTAAGCAGAAGGTTACAATAATAATATACCGAGACCAATGCTACAAAATAATCAACAATCTGTCAGCTGTCGAAGATGATTTTAAAATTTATGACTGAACTTTGTGTGTGAAAGAAAAATGCGTCGATAGAACAAAAAAGGTAAATATATTTGAATTTCTTCAACGTTAAGGATGCAAAAGGAGGAGACTAGGGAAAATTTCCCTATATGCGCAGAAGCTATAGGAATGTGCTAAACAGTTTGACTTCCCTTAAACAACGCAAAAATCAGAAGTATATTCTGCGGTCTATGCGCGTTTCCTGCAGATTTTCCGTAGTAATTTCGATTACGATGGCAAGTATTTTGATTACTTTATTTTGTAAGATTCAAAGAAATTTTTTGTGGTTTTTCATGCAAACTGTTGAGTTGGCCATGTAGGTGTAAAGTTTACACTATTATCTTTTACTCTAGAGCATTGTGGAAGGTCAGGATTCCATGAAATAAATAATACATTGATTATTTAACAGTCATGGAAGTATCTTCAAGGCTTACTTTTACGAAACACTTGAATACGTTTTGGTGACTGCACCCCTCATCAGGCCGCAGAGAATATATTTCAATTTCTTTGCGTTGTTTGAGGGGAAGTCTAACTGTTTAGCACATTCCTATGGCTTCTGCGCACTGATATGAGTAAATTTTCCCTAGTCCTCTCTTTTACATCTCGAAAATGAAGTCTTTTTTCGTCTCTGAATCCTTTACACTAAAATGATCACTAATCAAGAAATAATGCGATAAAAAAAGAAAAAAATTACGTTGTGAGACATTGTGGACCTCTACATTATAAAAGCCATTGGACTGCACAGAAACCAAAATTGAGTTAGATAAGCTTTAGGAAACGCTGACAGTAAAAAGCCCGTATACTTTACACTTTTGTGCATGAATATTGAGTGTAAAGAAATTTTAGGGCCAGATTCTGTAATCTACAACTCAGGGGCAACATTTAAACAATTGGCCCTCCGCGCATTGTTTCATACCCAATGCTCTGGGCGTAAAAGTGCTTCTCAGTGTAAACTTTACACTTGTGCTAATAACGCAATATTGGATTATTAGAAACAAAATAAACTAGGATCTGTAACGCTAAGGTCAGAGCACATTTAAGCATAAATAGCATATTCCACCTACTTTGCGGAGTAGCTGGAGAAATTTCGTTTTTCGTTTCGGAACCCTTTACGCTAAAACGACCACAGATCAAGAAATATTACATTAAAAGAGAAACAAAATTGGGTTTTGAGATATTATTGCAACCCTCTACACTATAGAACTAATTGGACTGTACAGAAACCGAAATTGAGTTTGATAAGCTGAAGGACACGCAAAGAGTAAAAAAACACACTATACTTTACACTTTTGTGTAACAACCATTGAGTGTAAAAAATTTCAGCTTTTGTCGGGGGTAACATTAAAAAAAATGATCCATCGCAAATTATTTGATTTTATCGGTTTACATTTTACACACTCATTGCTAACTCGATATTGAGTGTAAACAAAAAAAAACACGGGCATCGAATTTTCTAAATTATCCATCGATCTGAAAACCGCACCTCCCAGGTGTGTGGGTGTGTGCCATTGTTGCTCTGAGGGGAGGGCGAATTTCGCACTCCGCTGTGATAAACATATAAGAAAAAGGATGGCCAAGTACCATTACAGTTAGCGCTATCGCGCTACCTATGATGTGTTGTTTATAATGCCTGTCTCTTGCCGCAAAATGGCTTTGCCAAAACGTCCCTGTATTAAAAGAAAACTATTGCACGAAATCAGCAGCGCCAAAATATTCCTGCGTCTCCTTGCGACATCAAAGCGGCTGAAACGGTCGCGCCAAACTGGTTGCGCCCAAACTTCCAATTTAGTTAAGCGAGTAGCTACAAGAGTGACTCCTTGGCAGCCTACTGCAATACAGTGGGTAATGCCGTATCTTAACCTACATAATTTTGTCACTTTTGTCTTCTCTCATGCAAATGTTAATGTTGTTTCGTTATTAGTAATCATAATATTATAGTGAGGCGACGCGACGCTCTTTCTGACTGTGTAATTATGCATTTTGCAACCAATCCTTTATTCATGCAAATTTAAACGGCAACATTTGTTCACATTAAGCGCTCTTAAGATATTATTTTTATTGCTGAGATTTTCCGACGCGCCAGTTCGGCGTTCGTTCGTGGTCCGCGTTTGGCAAGTTCTAAAGCGTGTATGACATTTCCTTGCGACGCGTAGCATGATCGCCTTTGAGTTTGTGCCGCTCTGCTACGCGTTGTTCGGCCAAGTTTGCTGGCTTTCGATAGTTTTTCTGGTTAAATATTTTTATTTAAATTATCATCAACATAATGATAATTTCTCCACCTACAACTTGTTGTCTTATGAAATATTCCGCATCAGGTGTCACAGCTAATTATTGTTAATAGTAGTTAGCCGTTGCTTTATGCAACACTGGGTTTACAATATCCTTAAATATTCATAGAATTGAAATATAATAATAACGTAACACAATAATGTGATTTTTGCTTCAGTTTAAACCGCTTTTGTAATTGATGTGCGTCGATTCAGATTTATCCATGCTTAGTGCCTCGTCATGGAGAGATTATCGTACAATGCAAAAATATTTATTTAAACACTCAGAAAAAAACTATTATTTGTTACATAAAACCAATAGCAAATGTTCTCTTAACAAAAAATTGTGCAGTTTACAAAATAAAAACAAGAAAAAATCAGTTGGTCGGTTGGTTTCGTCGCTTCATTACCACACTGCTTTTTAATTTCTAGTGCTAATGGGCAGCTGTTGTAGCAAACCCAAGAAAACGACGCCCAAAGCCAAAGATAAACCGATAATTCGTCCGCCATTATCTAAAGGCAAAGTCACAAATACTAACAGATGCGAAGATTGCAAATAAAACGGAATCACTGGTCTTATACGACAATGAAGGAAACGGACATATAAGGGATGACCACAAACAAACACGGTAAAAATTGTGAGAATTTGTTGAAGCTTTGAAAACGCTAACTTTTAGAATTGAAAAAATGGGCTTGAATTGTCGGGATTTTCACAGGATGTACCTACATTTAGAAATTTCTTGAACGGATTTTGATCATCATTTATGTAGCATTATTAACGAGTATTTTTTCTGTCGCTTCGCATTTATAATAGAAGTTATTATATAAAAGTAATAGTTACTAGAGATAGATAGGTTCCAAAATTTTCTAAATTTTCGCGTAGGCCCGGACCTGAGAAAATATAAATTTCGAGGACGGGTCCAGAAAGCCCGTGTCATGTCTGGGTTCAACTTGTCTTTGTAATTTACATATGCGAATGTACAAAAGCCATACGGTCTTAAAATTATAGCTGATCGACAATCAACTTAAAGTTCAAAGCATAGATTAAATAAAAGCTTCTACAAATTGTCCGCTGCCATTAAGGGTTATTTATCAAATCCCAATCCAGCGATAGAATCACAACAAATGAGCATTCCCGTATTCAGGATTTCATTTTGGGGATGCCAAAATTTTTAAAAATTTTTGTAATGCGTTCACATGCGATTTTGGCTGAGTCCTTTTCTTCTTTATCTCAGAATCTAATGGAAAAATTTTATTGAGTAAAGGAAATTGGTAGATTTATGTGGTTTGAAATTTGTCATGCCCATTATAGATCTATGAACTTGATTTAGCGAAATGAGAAAAATTATTTATCTAAGTCCTAGAGTCCAGCTCAAATGTTTGGTTTACATAGCTCAGTAGACAAGTTGATTAGAAGCCTGTGTCAAATCTCAATGACTGAAAACTATGGCTAAAATAGCAATTCCTGATTTAAAAATGCGTATTCTATTTATTCATTAAATAGATTCGTTCGAATTACCGACGGACAACATTTCAAGCAAGACTGTGGCAAGCCAAGCATTTACAGCAGTATCATTCATCCCAAAGAACGCATCGAGTAGTAGTCCAAGACCAGGGAAAGTATGTGCTTCTTTCTATAGTGGTAGCTGATGAGTCAGCCCAACCAACTGATGCAAAAAAAGCGCATCTTGGACAAAAGGTGAGAAAAAACATACGTAGTCTCTTCAATTAGTTAACTCAGTTTTGCACTTGGAGCACACATAGTGTAAATTCAAATATGTAGTTCAAAATATGCATGCATGGGCAGCAGCCAAATCAAGGTTTCTGGGTAGTGTAAAACTGGCAAAAAATTAAAAAAACTCGACAATAATTTAATTTTGGGGGCTGGAGGTCTTATAGATTCTCGGGGGTCTAAACCACACCTGGGCGTGAGGGGAGTTTGGGGTATGCACCTCCCCAGAAACCAAAATACCCCCCAGAAATCAAAATACCCCCAGAATTCAATTTTTGAAAATTTTTCGTTTTTTTCGCAATTTTTTGATGCCAATAGATAGTGCTTGATGAGAAACGTCGAAAAATGGTGTTTTTATCGCCATACTCACCATTTTTAAGGCCATTTTTCGACCTTCAAAAAAAATCTTGCACCCCCCCAGAATTTTCTTGCTGCCCACGTATGGTCTAAACCCCCTAGCCCCATACTACATGTCGGAGCCCTGCGCGGGGCGGGTCGGCCCGCCCCGCCCCGCAGGCCCGCGCGGCCCGCGCGGGCTTTTTGCGGGGCGGGTCACACGGCTGGCGAGGCGGGGCGGGGTGGGCTTTATTTTTCAAAAAATTTTGGCGGGGCGGGGCGGGGCGGGCTTTCTTTTTTTTAAATTTTTGTTGTGCAAAAGGATACGTGCGCGAAATTGATTTCCATGCACAAGGTTTCGCGAAATAGACTATAGTTCTAAGTAATGCTCTGCAGTCTGCTGCTCATCCTTTGAATAAATTAAATAGAACACATGGGGGCTGTTAAAATAATACAAATTGAAATAATCCAGCTTTACCATGCATAAGCTTACATATATACGGTGTTTGAAAAAAACGAAACCCATATTTGACCGTTTAACTTCCCAACGGCTCGCTCAATTTCAATGCAAATTGTTTTAAACGATAGACAGAAACCTTTGTAAGGAACTTGCTAAGTTTCGTATCCGTAGCTTGCTCTGTTCTTGTGCAACGCGCAATTGTGTAAAAGTCGTTTTTTTCATTAAATACAATGCGTGTTTAGAAATAAATCATGTGTTTGCAACGTTGTAGCTTTTAATCGAGTGAACATTTTAGAATACGGTCTGCTCTATTCAGAAGCCTGTTTGTCTAGCTGTTAGCCTGTAAATTTTCGTACTATTTCGCTACTTGGTTCAAGAGTTATTAAGCTTTCGCCAAATGTCATTCCTTAGGTCATTCTTAAGCGCAAGCAACTCGCTGCTTATTTTGTCATTGCTGGCTCAATCGCCGAGGGAGTGACCTTAGGCAAAAGCTCAATAGCTCTTACCAACAAACAAAATGAAACTCAAATTTAGAGGCAACTAGCTAGATAAATGAGCTTTTGATTGAAGCAAACCGTATTCTAAAATGCTCACTCGATCTAAAGCTACAACGTCGCAAACACATATTCATTTCTTACGACACGTTGTATTTAATGAAAAAACGACTTTTACCCAAATGCGCGTTGTACAAGAACAAATAAAGCTGCGAAACGAAACTTTGCAAGATCATTATGAAGGTTTTTATCTATTGATTAAAGCAAGTTGCATTCGAATTGAGCGATTCGTTTCGAAGTTACAAGGTCTGATATGGGTTTCGTTTTTTGAAACACCCTGTATATAGGTAGGCAGGTACCTACATACACACGTGGGCGTGGTGGGGGGGGGTTGGGGGGGCATGCACCCCCAGAAAGTTGAAATCCCCTCTCCAGAAATCAAAATATTCCCTCCAGAAAAAATTTTTTTTTTGCTTTTTCAGCAATTTTTTGATGCCATTGGATAGTGCTTGATGAGAAACGTCGAAAAATGGTGTTTTTTGCCATACGACCACTTTTAAGACCATTTTTTGACCTTTTAAAAATTTTTCACCCCCCCCAGAAATTTTTTAACCCCCCCCAGAATTTCGGTGCTGCCCACCTATGCCTACATATATGTAGGTACACACTACGTCCTAACATAAGGTAGACTATCACCTATAGGATTTGAGTAATGGCGAGCATTGGGATCTGGGTTGTCCCCTGGGATCCAGCAGACCCTCAAAATTGCTTTTGTTATCCTAGTTTTGGCGATTTCGCTCCATCAGACCCCCTCAGAATTTGAGCAATCAGCAGTGCAAGATTATGCCTTTTGCAGCTTACCTACATACCTAACTACACCTATCACAATAACATCATTGTTGTTCCAATAAAGTTTATTGCTGTAAGACATTAGCTCTTATTCAATTTACAGAATTGCATTGCACTCATTTGACATTGAAGATTTTGTATCACTCATTGTCCGGTTCTTTTATCTTCTTGCATTTTGGCTCCTTTTCGACCAGAAATGGATACGCTAGAGTACATAAAAAATTTTGCGGGGCGGGGCGGGCTTTATTTCTTTCTTGGCGGGGCGGAGCAGGTCACAGAATTTCGGCCCGCGCTAGGCGCTCTGGTGCACGTGTCAATTCAAAGTTTGCGTTGTCTTTTTTTGTTTTTATATTGTTTACTCAGCTTGTGTTTGCTAATTTTTACCTTTCAGTCTATACTCTTACTTTTGTGCAAAGTATGTACCTAAATACCTAGAATCATTCATGCAGCCAAAAGATTTCTGACTCCTACCCTCGATTTTTTGAAATAAATTGTTTAGCCGTTTTTAGGTGTTTGTTGGCCAAAACTTGGAGGCCATTTATTTCCCTTGCCCCTACAACTAAAAGGGCACATTCCACCCGAAATTTTGAGCCCTTACATGTACAGTCGAACTCGGATAAGTGCATCTCTGATAGGGCGCAACCTCGGTTACATGCAACAGACATTCATTTCCCGATTTTCTTCCCTATGTTTATGTGTGGTTGTACCTCGGATAAATGCAACTCGGGTAACTGCAATACTCGCTTAAGTGCAACCATTTTTTTATCCACCAACCCATATTTACAATGCGTAACTACAACTTTTTAGAGTGGAAGATGAATGTCTGTTAAACAAGCGCATTTTTTCTTTGCACCATCATGCTTTTCAAGAATGTTACTGGTGTTTCCTAATCATTTTGTTGTTCTTTCATTATTATGTATGCCTCATTGTTGATTTTACTTTTTCCAATATTTTTTTCAGCATTTTGTCCAAAATTGATACATTATTACGTTATAAGAATGGCTGCTGTTCCAAAATAAATTACTACATTCTCCATAGCCCAAAAACTGGAAATTTTGGACGCTTTCGATTTTGCACTGTTCTAGAGACACCTCAAATAAGAGCAACCTTTTTCAAAATTTCATAAGACACATCCTATAAGTGCAATATTGCTTAAGTGCAACATCGCTAAAGTGCAACTTTTTTTGGCATCCCGAGCAGTTGCACTTATCCGAGTTCGACTGTATGCCTAGTAGTCTTTATTTCACATTTGTCTTACTTATGGATATATGTATGTACGAGTATCTAATCGTTTATTCGACCACATTCACTTTATCAGTGATTAATGATAAAAGTTCCTTGGTACGTGCTACAAAATCTTTGTATTATGATCCGATGTTGCTGCCTTGTCTACAATGAATAAATAAATTTGGTTTTTTCTTGCAATTATACCGTTACTGTTTGGCTTCTACAAGATCAACATTACATAAAACAATTAAAGCGGAGCGATAAACTCGAAATATTATTATTCGCCTAATTCTCTATAGAATTTGGGAAATATATGGAGTAACTAGTGAAAAAAACGATTCTGTCTTGACAGTCTAAACAAAATGTACGCGGGTGCTTCAATGCTTTGCATATGGTCAAACTGAATTTCCCGACTTTTTTGGTACTGTAGTTTATCCGGTTTTTGGAGTTTATGACGATGAAAATCAAAAATGGGATCTTTTGAACAATTTCCCCGCCACCGTTTTTTGAGAGACGAAATAAAGATACAGTAATCAAATTTTAGGTATGAATGTAAAAAATTTTTTTGAAACACAATTGTTTTACAGGTGTAGACAAGAAGGCTATGTATGTAAAGCTTCGTTACTATAGCTAGTATGGATCTACTAGAAAACGGTGGTGGGAAAATTGTTCAAAAGGTCTTAAAACTGTAATAGGGCGGATAGGGAAATCTTCTCATCAAAAGTTAGTCGTCACCGCACCCACAAAGCCAGAAGATTTTTGACTCCACCCCCGATTTTCGGAAAAAATTGAATGTTTTGGCCGCTTTTGTGTGATTTTGGCCAAAAAGTTCAAGATCATTCACCCCCCCCTAAAATAGCCAGGAACTCTATCCAAAATTTTTGAGCCTTTACTCTTTACATGTACGATAACAGTACAAAGTTTATCATTAAGGCGCCGAAATTTTTAGATATTTTGTAATTTAAAGTAGAAGTTGCTGCCTATCTGTTGATAAATAGGTTAGAAAAATTCAATCAAAAAATAAGTCAATTCTACTGTCCTAAACGCAGTTTTTAAGTTTTGTAAAGACAAACAATTAGAAAATCGTTAAATTTGTATTAACGAGAACTAACTCTGTAAACGACACAAAGCGCTTTAAAATTGTGACCTTTTTTCTTTTCGGATGAGTTTGTGCTAGTTAAGGACATGTAGAACTGACATTCAGGTACTAATTCCGCGAATATCGGTAACTTAAAACCTGTTTATAATTCTTCTCCCAAAAATAATTGTAAGCAGATTTATATACAAAAGTTGAGATATATGGAACATAGAAAACGAACATCATGCGCCAGAATGAATATAATTTTGCTTGTGAATCAAACGAGCTATGTTCTGTTGTTCTATGTCAAAGAAACTCCTGTCAATAAAGAATGAATCATGGAGTGTTTAAGATTGGTACATTTACACATGAACATGGTAACAATCGCCCAAAGAATTGTACTTTCAACATCGAAGTATTGAGTATAAAAACATGCATTCGAGTAAAGCACTTGCAGATTATTGCTATATTTTCTTTTTATTCATTTAGATTTTATCCATCTTGTACCGAAATATAAATATCGCTTTTATTCATTCGAGATATTTACAATTTTCAGTTTTAGCGCTTGATATTATTCAAGATTTGACGGTTATCAGGGATTCGTGATTTTTTTGGTGAAAAAATTTGTGAAACGCGTCTTTCTATGAAATACGAGTAGATACTAAAAAGCGCCTAAGTTAAGGTGCAATGCGAACTTGAGTGTATTTCAAGGATATAATAGATTTTGGGTCTTTAGCGAGTTTTAACTCCTAATAATGTATGATTTGCACGTTCTCGAATTTTCTGATAATGATTCCATACATAACCTCCGAATTCGATGTTGGAAATAATACATACATATGTATGTCTTAATACTATTCGATCGTGAATCAACAGGATCTATGCTTGCAATCGAGACTACTGTCTCCTGCTCATATGACAATCGCAGACCTTTTGCTGAAGACGCCCAATCCTCCTGATCTTGATGGAATAAAAAAGGCTGTGTCTCTCCTTCAGGTACTCATGCAATATATGATTTAGTCACTCTTCATTCTGTTCTGCACATAGGTGCGTAAACTATAAAAATTAAAAAATTAGATTTCAGATATATATGTTCACTATTAATTTTGTTTATTACTGTAAGTATACGTTGCGAGTGCATAAATTCAGAAAACGGAGCAGCAATTTATTGTAAATGCAAACAAGCAAACATCCATCTGCTCGAAATTTTAATTTCTGCGCACTTCGCAATCGTCAACGAAAATGAATTACTTTTTCCCCGCAAAAGTTATCAAGAATCTTGAAAACGTTTTTTAGAGAATGTCTTACCCGCAGTTATTTTAACTAAAAACGGACAAGGCAAATTTTCGAAAAAACGCCATTCTCATATTCAAGAATAGCGGATTTCTAAACCCACATGTACGCATTTTCGACAGTTAGGCAAAACGGGGGTGCTGTCCCCTTACGAAAATCCTGGATACGCCACTGTGTTTCAATCCAATGAGACAATCCGATGTAAATAGGTAGTTATCAATATAAATATCAACATTTTGTTTACAGACGATTGGTGCTTGAAGCGAAAATGAGCTTATGACACCTTTGGGTCGTTGTATTACAGACCTTCTGGTGGAACCTCAGCTGGCGAAAGTGCTACTGTTTGGCGTCCTATTGAAATGTATTCATCCAGTAGCGACAATAGTTGTTTTTTGACCCCAGGCAATCCATGTGAGATTAGATTTTAAGTATTCATTACGTACTCGTAGTATATTATCAAGCACGTAGCTGGCCGTCCTATTTTGGGGGGACCAACACTAATTCTGGGAGTCGGAGTCCAAAAAGGCCAAAAATATCACAAAATAACGTTTAAAAGGGATTGTGACCCGCTTGACCCACCGTCCCGTCAGACCCACCGTCATGCTAGATCCACCGTCCCACTAGACCCACTTCTTCGTCCCGCTAGACCCACCGGGAGTCTCACTAGACCCACCGCATGCATAATGTGGTGTTGCAATAGAGCACACCATTTTTCGACCGTCCCGCTAGTGCCATTGTCCCGGAAGGCCCATCCGAAAAATGAAGAGCATACATATTACATGTGAAATGAAGAATAGTTATCAAGATGCTTAAGTGGATTCTGCAGAAATTCTTGTAATTATTAATTTTAAAGCAACGCGGTTATTTGTTTGCATGAATGTGCATTGTTTATGATTACCATAGGTACTTCATTTGAATATGACAAGTCGGTAGGTACATTAAAAATCAGCAACTTTTATCATATCAAACATTATTGCCTAATTTTTGGCACGCTATAATATTTTCAGTGCAGCAAATGCGTCAGATAATACACGTAAATCTGGAACATGTGAATAAAATCAAAGTTTGCAGTGATTTAAAATAGCAAAAGTTGTATTTTTGTAATTAAAACATTAAAACATAATTAATTGGAGAGGAGAGTTGAACCTGAAAAGGGCTAGTCGGAGTGTTTAAAGCCAAACGCGTTTTTTCTACTTCACTCTTCTCTTATTCCACATACATCCCCAATCCTACATGCGCATGTGAACTGGCTGATACTATAGTCTGTTTCACACAACTTCGGTCATCTCCCACAATAAGCTAACAGGTTGCAATTATGGCATTGATATAATATATAACTATCGTAACCCTCGGTCTACTGTCGATGTAAATTCTTAGAATTGATGTACGAAGTTATGTGAAACGGACTATAGTAGGAGTAGCTTAAAAAGCTATTTAGGCGTTTTTTAGGTTTTTATTTTGAATAAAAAAGGTAGAACCTAAATTATTGTCTCTACACTATTAAACGTTAATTATCTAATGCAAAAATGCAAAAGTGTACACAATTTTATGTAATAATATACAAAAATTATTTATTAATTAAATTTAATTGATTACGTGGTTAAATAAATGTAATTATTTTTTAATTAATTATTCATATCTTTGACTGAACATGTATACATTTGAATGGAAACACTTTGCAAGCGTTTCTGTTTTTGCTTATAAGCGTATATAATTTTCTTTTCTGGTGGGTCTTCCGAGACAGAGGTCTAGCGGGACAGTCGCAAAATGGTGGGTCAAGCGGGAAACCTCATTATGCACGTGGTGGGTCTAGCGAGACTTCCGGTGGGTCTTGTGGGATGAAAAGTGGGACGGTGGGTCTAGCGGAACATTGGGTCATGCGGTTCTAGCAAGACGGGACCTTAAAAAGTCCTACTTTCCCGGTTTTTCTGAATTTTGGGGGTCCAGAGTCCGGAACCCCCCATTTCCTGCAGAGCTACTTGCCTGTATATTATTTGCAAGGTATGTACTTTCACATGCAACATGTTTGTTATATTTATCCTCCGGAGACAAAATCTCAAAAACTGAGATGCGGGCTCTATTGGACCTAAATTGCAGTCAAAAGCGATGCAAGTGTCATGCGACCTATATTTTTGCATTTTCTGAATAATAACGCAGTATTGTAAAAATTCCTTTTTCCCATTTTCGGTTCAAATTTCGCTTATTTCTATTATTAAAAATTTTCACTTTCTAAACACTTTTAAATCCGTCTGCGCTATCCATTTTGGCTCCAGAGCCAAAATATGCTTCTAGATGCAGGCAGTTATACGCTCTGCATGAAAATTCTGGTTGCATTAAATTCTAAGATGCCTTTTTGAGCTTAAAATGGTGGATACCACACCTGGGCGTGGGAGGTTTGGGGGTATGCACCCCCAGAAACTCAAAATACCCCTCCAGAAATCAAAATACCCCCCAGAATTCAATTTTTGAAAATTTTTTTCGTTTTTCGCAATTTTTTGATGCGAATGGATAGTGCTTGATGAGAAACGTCGAAAAATGGTGTTTTTATCGCCATACCACCATTTTTAAGGCCATTTTTGACCTTCAAAAATCTTGCAGCCCCCAGAATTTTCTTGCTGCCCACGTATGGTGGATACGCGTTAAAAACATTATTTTTGGCGTTCCTAATGATGCTTTATCTTTCTAGAACGTTTAAAAATTTTTGAAAAATCCAAAACATCTTGAATAAATTGAAGAAAATAAAATCATATAATGAGGCTTTAACGAGGAGAACGATTCTTAAAGAAAAGGCAAATATATGTTACAAGTCTGGCTTGCATCGTGTAGAGCATTCGTTTCAAACGTAATGCTTGTTATACAATTTAAAACTGTTGGTTTCACATTATCTGAGTTTCAGGTTTTTGAAATTCTGGCTTCCCTGGCATGTTGGTGCAATCATGCTGGCATTAACCGTAATTTTAACATAGAATCGTGCTAGGGCTGCCTTTTTTAAGCAGGGTCAGGGTCTTGTATAATACAGGTAATTGTATACAACACATGCACCCGATCAAAAGTTCTGGGAGGGTGGTAAACCAAGTTTTCTGCAAGGGGGTGGGGTGAATGAGTAGTTTTTTTGATGTGTTCGCCCGAATAGATAAAGACTGATAGCAAGGCCAGTGATATTATTGAGCGCATTATTATTGCTCGCCTTGTTTAACACGTCATCACCACACATGGGCGTGGGGGGGGGTTTGGGGGGTATGCATCCCCCAGAAGTTGAAATACCCCCCCAGAAAAATTTTTTTTGCTTTTTTAGCAATTTTTTGATGCCATTGGATAGAGCTTGATGAGAAACGTCGAAAAATGGTGTTTTTTTCGCCATACCACCATTTTTAAGGCCATTTTTGACCTTTAAAAATTTTTTCACCCCCCCCCAGAAATTTTTTCCACCCCCCCCAGATTTTGGTGCTGCCCACCTATGGTCATCACTACATGCATAATGTAATTGTACATATATGAACTTACATATACTACATATACAACTTCATATTTATTTCCGTTGGCAATCATCGAAAATAGGCTCAATCAAAATTTGCATGTTTTGAGCGAACCAATCAGGCCAGTGCGTGTCCTATTTGCATACATTACCATATTAACCAACAAATAGGACACCTGCCTACCGCCATGACTGTCTAATCTAGAAAACTATATAAGTAACGCTATAAGATAGACAGTCAGTACGCAACAAATTTACGCTCCATTCCATTTTCTCTCTATTGGACCACCGTCTATTATTTAGCCAATATAAGTTGGCAACGTTAATAATTATAGCGTTGGCGCGGTTGGACGTGTGACGGACCAATGTACACATTATTTTTATTATTATATGGTGTCCAATTTTTATACTTAATTCGTTGTGTGGTCAAATTTCATGAAAAATAATAACAATAAGGGTGCAGGAATGACCTGTGAAGTGAAATATATGCGAATTAATGGCAGGAATTGTCTGGGTGAATGAAATGTGCAGTCTGATGCTCGGAAATAAGTATAAACATGTTGTTACTTAAAATTATACTGTTTATTGTCATTTGACGCTCTTCCTGCTTCAAAAGTTAGTTATTTAGACGTTAAAGTTTATCTTTCTAAACCGATTTCTATAACACGATTTTTGGCCAAAAGAGACCAGTTTCATTTTTCCATTATAAATTTCCTTTTTTTAGACTGTAACGTACCTGAACGTCTTTTGTATACAGTTTTTGTGAGTCAGCTTCGTCGTTTTGCACGTGCTTGCTATAAAGAAGAATTTTTCAAGACGCGCGTGAATCTTTTGTTGGTCAAATTGTACGCCAAAAATACTTCAAATTTTGCAATAGCGACCTTTCTGATTCTCCAGCGCGTCCATATATTTTAAATTGTTTAGACCATTTTGATTCGTCGTTAGGACGCTGCTTCCTTCATTACGCGTGCGCATGAATAAGTAGCTCTCGCATTATTCTGTAAATACCATAGCCAGGAGCACATTCGCTGAGATTTTCTTGAAAATTTTTCGCGTTCTCCTAGTTTTTGTCATGTACAGTACATATTAGCCTGGAAATACCAATGTTGTCATATATTTATATAATATAGTCAAAATGGGCGTGCAACGTTAAAAACAGGCGATCTTAGGTGCGCAAGGTCAAACTTTCAGGGGTGGAAAACAAAAAATTGCTAGATAGCTATGTGCTTCGTAAAAAACGGTTCTACAGTTCTTTTTGGGTCAGAGAATTAGCTACATATGTAGCCTTCTTGGTCTTAGAAGACTAGCTTCATAAACTTTTGGATCACAAACAGCTATATAGCCTTTTTTGGACTAAAAATAGCTATTAATCCCTTCTTGAAGTCTAGAAAATAGCTATGTGTATATCCTCTTAAAACACAGAAAAGGCAACTGATAGCATTTCTGAGCTCGAAAAAGACTATATAGCTAGTTTTCTAAGCCCAAAAAGGCTGTATAGCTAATTGTCTGGGCCCAAAAAGGCTATACAGCAATGGTTTATCGGCCAGAGTCATCAGTTTTTCAAAGCTCAGCTCCTCTACCATAGGTGGGCAGCACCGAAATTCTGGGGGGGGGTGAAAAAATTTCTGGGGGGGGGGTGAAAAAATTTTCAAAGGTTAAAAAATGGTCTTAAAAGTGGCTTGTATGGCGACAAAAACACCATTTTTCGACGTTTCTCATCAAAGCACTATCCAAGGGCATCAAAAAATTGCTAAAAAAGCAAAAAAAAATTTTCTGGGGGGGGGGTATTTCAACTTCTGGGAGGTGCATACCCCCCAAACCCTCCACGCCCATGTGTGCCCCTCACCCCTTTCCGTGCTTGTGTATGGTCTTATCCTTGAATGATCTTGGTGGGTTTCAATCCCTTCCCGCAAATTTTTCATTTTCCGAGAATGCGCCATTTTCCAAAAAATTCGAAACTCATTTTTTGACTGTAGTTACTTTAACTTATCAGAACTTTTTTTCGGTTTAAAAAATTTTTTGTTTTTTAAGCTCTAGAAAGATGGAGCAATGCGTACACGTCTTTATTTGAACTCGAAAAATGCATTAAAATTTCACTTCACACCCCTCTACAATGAATCCCCATGATGTGCATGTCTAATCTTATCAAATAAAAGCGTATACATGGCGATGCACATGGGCTATAGCCCATCCCAGCTGGAATTTATATATGAGTAAAAATTTGTGTAATGCAGTTCACGGGCAATTTTGGCTGAGTTTTTTCCTTCATCTCAGAATTTAAGATAAAATAGTTTTATTGAGTCAGAAAAATTGTTAGATTTACCAGGTTTGAAATTCGTCATTCCCATTTTAATCTAGGAATTCAATCTAGTGAAATGCAGAAAAATTAGTTTGTTCAAGTCCTTAAGTCCAACTCAAATGTTTGGTCTAGCTCAGTAGAAAAGTTGATTAGAAGCCTCTATCGAATCTCAGTGACTGAAAATTGTTGCCAAAATAGCAATTACTGATTTAAAAATGTGTATTCTGTTAAATCATTAAAGGGCTTTATTAGCAACACAAATGGAGAACATTTCATGCAAGATGGCAGATCAAACACTTACAGAAGTACTATTCATCCCAAACAATGCCTTCGAGTCATAGATCAAGATCCAGAAAGATTTATGCTTTTGTCAAAACTGGTAGCTGACGCGCCTTCCCTAGCGAACTGATGCTAAACTACCTAATATTGCACCGAAGGTGAGGAAAAAACAAAGTCTCATTAACTTAGCTAACTCTGTTTCGCCTTGGAGCGCACGTATTGAAAATTATGATAGTTCAGAAGTTTGATTAACCAACATGTATGCACAGGCAGCAGCTAAGTCAAGGGTGTCTAAGGGTAGTGTAAAACTGGTAAAAAAATTTTAAAAAACTTTCTAACGATTTAACTTTGTGGGGCTGGGGGTCTAATAAATTCTCCGGGGGTCTAAACCACCTAACCCCATACTACGTGTCCGTAATGTCTAGCATTTTTATGCATAATCGTATGGAAATGAATTGTAAGCGAATGTGCATTTCATGTATGGAGTAATTCAGGTGGTCCGTTCCAAAAAATCTTTTTCAACGCATTTTTTGGGCCCGGAAACGTACGCGTCAAAGCTCTCAAAATATCCTTTTTCTCTAGAGCATGTATAAACGTAAAAAATTTCGAGGAATATGTGTCCGACATGAAGCGCTAAAAAAATTGATTCTTTTGAAGTAGAAGATCGCTACAGGGTTATCTTGCGGAAGATAGCTCCAGCAGTCGCTTTTAGAGTCAAATCACCCAAAGAGGACTGGATATTGCAAATATTTTTTGCGCAGCCCAGTGTTATGCCTTATGTGAAAACGAATTGTTCCCCTCCTCGCTTATTGCAGTTCGTTGCTGTTTTTAGAAAATGACTGAAGGTATGGAAGATTCGATTTTATCAAGACAGAAATCATGAAAAGGAAACCAAAAGCTTTTCAAGCAGGTAAGATGTAGGTTCTGCTTCAGTTGCACGGTTTGTTTGAAGTTAAATGTACGCACATGAATAACAGTTTAATTTAACCTTTTGGGTAGTCGGTGGTACAGCCGGTCTGAGGGATCAACGACTCATAAACGAGTCCGCAATTGATTTTTTTGCCAGTATGATGCCGAAAACTGGCATTAACGCTGACATAGCATGAAAACCCCGTGAATCTACACTTTCCAATCAATTGCAGGCACTCTTGAAGAAAAGAAAGTTGAATTATCGTGCATTTCAGTTTACATTTGATCTCTTTTCCCTTTGATATTGCTGATAAAGAGGATCAAAGATAGACGTTTTCTGGGCCAAAAAAACAGGTATAAATGTTAGCAGCAGTCCGAACTGTCTAACTGCAATAGATTCATGGCGGAAATAGTTGCTTATCAAAATTTTCTATACCATAGTGCACACATGGGAGTCGAGGGGGTTGGGGGTATGCAGCCTCAGAATGCTGAATGCCCCATCCCAAAATAAACCGATATGCCCTCCCCCGGAATTCGATTCTTGGAAATTTTTTGCTTCTTGTACGTTTTTTATATGCTAATGATAGTGATTGATGACATACGTTGTTGTTGTATTTGCCGGACATGGTACCATTGATCAAATGTCTAATGCGGTTGCTGCCTTTACTGGTTTCATCCATAATTCGATGATATTTGCTTGTAAAGGCCGTGACGGGCAGTTGAAGAGGTGTAGTGTATCTTCTGTTGCCGCCAGGCAGTGAGGGCAGTGATCAGACATTTGGCCAGTGTTATCGAGTCGGCTGCGAGTCGATGCCAATATGTAGCTGCATCCGCTCCTTAGTTGTGCAAGTTTGGCTCAGGAGCAACGTGGAAGATTTGTTTCTTGTGCGGCGATGTTTGGTGGGCGACGGAATATGAAAGGGTTTTGTTTGATAAAGCGGTGTCGGCTGGCGATCCACTGCCTTCTTGTGGAGATTGTTTTGACATTGGTGAAGTGTCGTAAGCGGAGGTAGATTTCTTAAGCGGCGTTGAACTCTAGTTCCTGAGTACATTTTAAGTGTTGGTTTGAGCCGGAAATTTCTTTGACATCGACAAGGTGGCCCAGGACAGCTAAATAACTGCCTGCATGGATGGTTGTTATGCAGGCATGCGACGAAATATTGGTCAGCCAAGAGTCGGTTGTGATCCAATACAGATAGCATTCTGCTTTCACTATGCAGGTGGTCAATTGACGTGAGTTGAAGGCAACCGGTGGCCAAACGGAGTGCCATATCTTGACAGCATTGCAGTTTTTCAAAATTAGATGGTTTAATTGACGGCGTCCAAACTGGTGCAGCATAATTCAAAATTGAACGGCCAATGGCCTTGTATGTTAGTAGAATCGTTTCTTTTTGTGCACCCCATGTTCGTCCAGTCAACGCTTTCAAGATGTTGTTGCGTTTTTGAACTTTTTGTTTGATTTTCTAGGTATGGTGGTTGAACGACAGGCTAGGATCACATGTAACACACAAAATTTTTGGATATTTTTCGGTTGGCAGATGTTCGTTGTTGATGAAGATGTTGACTTGCAGCGAATGTTGTTTAGTTTCAGGAGTCAATAGTGTACTTGTTGATTTTTTGGTAGAGATTGTGAGATGGCGGTTTTTGTGGAATATGGCGAGTAGAGGTAGATAGTTCTTCAACCGGTTTTCCATAGTTTTGATTGTTGGGTTGCTAGTGAACACGCTTATATTGTCCGCATACAAAATCACTTGGATTTCCGGAAGCAGTGCTGGCAAGTCGCGGACATATGCATTGAATAAGGCTGGTGAAATCACAGAGCCTTGAGTGCACGCCCATTCTAGTGATTGTACTAAAAGTTGGTAAATAAGATCAGAAGAACTGAATTGGGTCGAACGTAAAGTAGCGGCAGTGGCCGACCTCGTTCGGCACGAACTGTAAGCAATTTTTGTAGGTGGAAAAACTGGCAATCAGCCTGCAGGACAAGATAGGCGTTCACCTATCGTGCAGCGTAAAAATTAGCCGAAAACTTGGAATTTCTCAGCCATCTGGTCTTGTCGAATCTTGAAAGAAAGCAGAATCAACGTTTTTAAGCGCGTTCCGCTTCAAGAAATCAACGCAAAAACGAAAGACAAGCGTTTGATCAGGTCAAAACGTTTGATCCGAAAAATCACATTGTCGACTTTGGACAAACTTGTTTTTTTCCGACGAAAAGGACTTTATCATCGATTCACCTCCCATGTGTACGCAAAACAATAGGGTGTACAGCAAGCGAAGCGTTAAAACGAAATATTCCTGCGGCCAATTTAATCATCGAACGAAAACATTTTCCGAGAAAAATAATGGTTTGGGCAGCAGTGTCCAAAACGCGGAAAAATCGAAAATTTACTTCATCGATCAAAAATTCAAAAGTCAATAGCCAACGATACATTTCAATTTTGAAATCGGCCAAAAAAGACATTATGAAGTTGTATCCCAATGGTGATTTCATCTTGCAGCAGGATGGTGCAACTTCGCGTCATCAAGGCTCTCGGTTTCGTGGTTAAAGGTAAATTATCCAAACTTTTGAAACCAAATGAATGGCCACCATGTTCTCCCGATCTTAATGTCATATGGACTATTACGTCTGGGGCGCACTTCAGCAAACGGCTTTATGAGAAACCAATAAACAGTTTAAAAGCCCTGAAACGACGAATTCAATTTCTGCTGGGGCAAATTGCTCGCAGGATCGGATCAACGCGGCGATAGACGTACTTCGTAGACGTTTACGTTTTTGTCGTAATGGCCTCCGGAGGACATTGCGAAAAACTTTTTTCTGTGAACCAACTTCTCTAATCGAATCTATAAGGATATATATGCCACTTGATGCGCAATTAACTATGTCTTTTTGTTGCTGTATTGTATTTTGTTCTGCGTTCAGTATTTAAATAAATATTTAGAAAAAACAAGCGTGGTTGCTTTTTTTGAATCAATTCTGTATATATATATATATATATATATATATATATATATATATATATATATATATATATATATATATATATATATATATATATATATATATATATATATATATATATATATATATATATATATATATATATATATATATACAGGCCCGTATCCAGGGGGGCGGGGGGGGCCTGCCCCCCCGAAATGGGAAAAATTTTTGTTTTTCCCAAGGGTCCCCCAAAGGGAAAAATGAAAAATTGGCGAAGTTGGTCTGAAACACCGCCAAAACAGGTTTTTAGCATACTTTTGAGCTAGAAAACACAAAATTTTCCGGCGCTTCGCGCCGGATTTATTGTTTATGTAAGGTTTTGTCTTCTAAACCGCTGAAAATCGCTCAAATTTGAGTTAGACATAGAAAGTATGTCAATTTTTTTCTAACGCTTTGCGCCGGATTCATTGTTTAGCTATAGTTTTTGCCTTCTAGCTTACTCAAAACAGCTCAAATTTGAGTTATGACATGGGAACAGGCCTGTATCCAGGGGGCGGGGTGGGCCTGCCCCCCCCCGAAATGGGGAAAAATTTTTGTTTCTCTCAAGGGTCCCCCGAAGGGAAAAATGAAAAATTGGCGAAGTGCGTCTGAAACAGCGCCTAAACAGGTTTTTAGCGTACTTTTGAGCTAGTAAACTCAAAATTTTCCGGCGATTCGCGCCGGATTTATTGTTTACGTATAGTTTTGTCTTCTGAACCGCTAAAAATCGCTCAAATTAGAGTTAGATATAGAGAGCATGTCAATTTTTTTCTAGCGCTGTGCGCCGGATTCATTGTTTAGTTATAGTTTTTGCCTTCTAGCTCACTCAAAACAGCTCAAATTTGAGTTATGACATGGGAAACATGAAATTTTTCCGGCGCTTCGCGCCGTATCTATTGTTTATACATGTTTTTTTGTCTTCTAGTCCGCTCAAAACCGCTCAAATTTGAGGTTGATATGCAGAGCATGTCAATTTTTTCGGCGCTTCGCGCCGAATTATTAATTATCCGTATTGTTTTTCTCTGTAAAGCACAATGATTAAGTACAAAGGCAAGAGATAAGAAATAATTCGCCGATTAGGTGATGAGAAATCAGCTTAAATGATAAATTTGCTGTATATCAAAATGGAATAAAGTGAAAATTTTTTAATTTTTTTGTTGAAATTTTTCTTCACCGTTGTATAGAGCTCGCCGAGATACGCTCAAAACTGTCTTTATTTTCGCCTATCTCCTAATGGTTCTCGAGATATCTGGTCTCAAAAATTTTCGGCCCCCCCCGAAATAAAATCCTGGATACGGGCCTGTATATATATATATATATATATATATATATATATATATATATATATATATATATATATATATATATATATATATATATATATATATATATATATATATATATATATATATATATATATATATATATATATATATATATATATATATATATATATATATATATATATATATATATATATATATATATATATATATATGTATGTATGTATGTATGCACATAGAAAGTACACAAAATCATATTATGATAAATTACGGGTTTTGCGAGACGCAGGAGTCTAAGTGAAACGAGAAGAAGTAAGCAGGAGTACGAGTATTTACAGGAAAAATACACAAAAAAACAACATGAAACATCATATAAACAGGCGAGGTCATCAGAGAGGAACAAGGTTGTTACAGTTTCGTGCCTTTAATCCTCTGACTGTCACCACCACTTAGCGGCACCAGTCTAGGGGCTAGACTGCCTCTCAAACTAAACGAACAACAACCAAAAGGAAATGCAAACAAAAACGCGAAATGTCAAAATTTTCCGGTGCCTCGCGCTGAGTCATTATTATTTATTGCTAAATGGATCCAATGAATTTAAAAGCTTGAATCAGCTAAAATAATCCAGCACTTCACATCACTTTAGTAATTTAATGCACTATTTGATCGTTGAATGAAACTATGCATGCTAGTTGAGCATAATAGTAAAAGCGCGAAAATGATTGTGTACCAGTTTGTCTATTCTCTGCTTTGTTTGTCTTTCTTTACAAGGAATCCTATTTTAAATGAAAGGAATGGCCAAATTTCCTTATGTTTTTGCACATTTCCTGTTTTCTGAACTGCATCTTGTCAATAAAAAGGCCACAGACGGGCCTGAAAACGGTAAGAACAAAAGTTTCATTGATACATTTTTCTGTATCTTATCGGCAGCGACCTGTTGCTGCGCGATGTAATTGGCAGAGGTCGAAAAACGCATTTCAGCTCAGAAGTATTGTGCAATGTATGAGTTCATCAATTTTAAGTGTTTTTAAGCTTGATTCAGAACCGAGATTTGGCCGATTTTGCTAAAATATTTACGTTACTATTTAACGATAAAATGGTTTTTTTACAAAATTTTCCGGGACTCTGCCCCGGACCCCGCTAGGAACGCATGAGCGCGCACCCCAGACCCTCCGCAGCCGTAAAATCTCCACGTATATGTGCAACGAGATTTTAGGGAGAACAAGCCAGGTAAAAGGTTTACGAATTTCTAAAAATTTCCGGCGTTTCGCGCCGGCATCAATTTGTCTATTTTGTATTATTTGGGCGGTATAAATTGAATTCAAAGTGCAAAAAGGTCAAACTTTTCTGACGCATAGCGCCGCCAGTTACTGTTCTTTCTTCTTGTAAAGCTCCAGCATTGCGTTTAAAAGCATGAATCATTCAAAATATCTTCAGACAAAGTTAGTAATCCGCAGTTTTCTTGTAAGAAGCTTGAACTGTCAAAATTGTTTTGTACAAATTTGATAATTTTCTGCTCTGTCAGACTATTAGTATTCACAGAGCTACAAAATTTTGAGGGCGGTAAAAAATGACTAAATTTCTTGGCACTTTGTGCCACTTATGATTTCCGAATTGTTTGTCAATAGGATGGCCGTAAATTCTACACGAAAACAGTAGAAATTCCAAAAATTTTCGGCACTTAGCGCCGCTATACACTTTCTGTATTTTTGATCGTCTGAAACCCAGAAATTAGCTAGGCTACACTACTAAAGGTCAAAAAACTCAGTTTTATTATACATAACGTTACTGGCATTCAATGCAAAAGTAGTCTTAAGAAATTTTTGTTCATGCACCCCCGAACCAAAATCTTGGCTACGCCTGTGGATGATTCACGGGCGCCTTGAAGAATTCTTTTTTAGAGCAAAGACGCGCAAAACGATGGAGCTGACTTGCAAAAACGGCATACAAAAGACCTTTAGGTACGTTAGAGTCTGAAAAAGGCAAATTAACAATAGGAAATTGAAATTGTTCTCTTTTGTCAAAAATCGTGTAAGAAATCGGTCTTAAATCGTGTAAATAAAAAAAATTAATTTCGACGTCTAAATAACAAACTTTCTGAGCAGATAAAGTTTTCATGACATTTAATGATTTTGGGTAAATCGATTTGATGTAATCACGAAAATATGAAATATTGATAGCCGCAATGTCATCAATGTAACGAGTCACGTTATTAAAACAATAAGCAAGGTCTTTGTTTTTTAGGCGATGATAGGAATTTATATTCGCAATAGAATCAGGCCAAAAGTGGAGAATAATTAGAGCTCATAGGGATGCCAATTCGTTGATGGAAAATTTTACTTTCAAAATTAACGAATGAATAAATGTCAAAGTCAAAAGTGAAAGAAGACTTTTTATCCGAAGGAGAAGCGTCGAAAAATCGAATGTATCAATCGATTTAATGATTTTAATTCATACTAATTTCTTAACGAAAGAAAATGAATTATTGATAGACCAAAATCTGTTAATTCGAGAATTCCTAAAAATGGCTTTACAATAGTTCTCCCAGAAACGACGGACTAACTTGAGGCCTTCGGTAACTAGCGACGATATGGAAGTAGTAGAAGAGTTTTTAGGCGAAGTAATAAACCTGGATTTATAGGGAATTTTATATAGTTTTGGAATCCAATACATAACAGGTAGTTTTTTGTTGGAACGCCCTTCACCAACAGGTCCGGAAAACATAATAAAAACATTTTTCTGAAATTGAATATGGTCAAAAATAATGTTTTCTTCACGTAAGTTAGACAAAACGTAGGTGCCACTAGAGGGTAGGGATGGCGATGAAAAATAGCCCAACACCTCACAAAGAACGGACAAATAATAATGCTTACATATGATGACTAAGTTATTGTCAGCCTTATCTGCGACGGTAATGAGAAAATGATCATGTAAACTCTTAAGTTTCTCTTTAACGGTAGGTTTACGCGAGGAGAGAATTAGAAAAGAAGGAGCAATTTGACTTTTATTGAGCCTATGAATTCTTTGTTAAAAAACGTGTTTTATTCGATTTTTCCAGTCAAACAGGGAAGAAACAGGGGCTTTTTCCCGTTAGGCCCAATTTATGACAAAATTATCGAGAGCATGAAAAATGTCATTCTCACAAACATACCAATTTATACGAGGAGTTTCACGGAAATTAGGACCTTTATTGAAAAGTGAAATCAAGTCAGAATCCCCAATGGAGTTAAAATCGCCAGTAATGACATGACCACATGGTTGATAAACAAACATATGGGGATGAATGACAATGACCGGGCGGAATGACGTCAGGCCAGTCGATGAAAATTCTCCGACGACCTGTTTATAATTCAATATCTTGGATCTAATGGGTTGAGTCAAACGATATGCAACGACAGGAGGATCTTGACATTCGAAATTAGGAGGAACGAGCTTAGTAACGCATTTGGAATGAATAAACGAGGGCAAGTTGATGATGTCAAAACCTTTATTCTTAAAAGTAAGTCGAAAAAAGCTTGGAGTATAATCAATTTTCATCAGCGAGACGGGTTTATAGAGCCTATAATAAGAAATGGCGGAAATTATGCCAAAATATCGTTTTTCGTTGTGCGAAAATTTATTACTATATTATAATAAATGCAAAGAAGAGATAAATTGATCTTATAAAAGCTTCAAAATGAAAAGTGGAGGTATAAAAAAGTTTTCGAAAATTACCAATCATACTCCTGATCAGGCCCGTATCCAGGATATGGCCAAGGGGGGGGCAGACCCAACACAAATTGGTCTATGCATATCTCCTGAAATTCGTCGGGACAGTACGTAAAAATCGCATTTCCTGACGTTTTTCGACACGCTCTTTCACAAAAATTCGAACTTTTCGACAACATTTCTTTCTTTTTTAAACGCTATAAAAAGTGTTGCCTTTTAACCGCGCTTGAGCCGAAATTACGCGAAGCGGCGAAAATTAGAAGATTTGGTGACAAATTCATGCGATTTTTCCATCTTTTCGTGCATTATCTTACATTTCAACATTTTTTTCGACCAAGGGCGCGGGGTCGCCTCGTTTAATTCGGCCCTGCTGCTGATCATGCATCATACATGGACAGCAAGAAAATTCTAAGGGAGGGGTGTATGGTTGCTTTAAATCGCTAAAACACGCCAAAAGCTTCATTAAAAATGAAATTTATGGGTCTACAGTGATCTGCGGGGAGAGAGGGAGGGTTCAGACCAGAGCCCTGCACGGGCCAAAATTTTCAGAACCGCCCCGCCCAAAAAAACAATTTCCGCCCTGCCCTGCAGAGCTCCTTAATCCCGCCCCGCCAGCAATTTTGCGAAAAATGAGGCCTGTCCCGCTCGGGCCCACTCATTTTTTGCGTGCATAATGCGTTTTTAATTTAAAAAAAGCGTTAAAACGAAAAAAGTATCCAAAAAAGTGTACTGTGATGTTAGAGTTATTTACTGAGTTTTATAGGAATATCTGTACATGTAGCTTCTTTAAAATTGTGACAATGACCAAGATGGAAGCAGTGATTTAGCCGGAAAAAAACTTTATGGCGACCTTGGCTATAAAAGAAATGTTACTGCAGTGACGGAGCATAGTCTGTTTCATACTTGCAGTTTTTGTTTAAATTTTTACGAATTAGGATGCAGACTGGCTCAAAAAGTTTAGATACCTACTTATACCGCCAGCCCCCAATCTTGGATTTTATTTCAGTGGGGGATCAACTTGAATTTTATTTGAGCGATTTAAGGCTAAAAAGGTTTACATATTTGCCTGCAGTATATTATCAAGAGCGTCATAAAAGAGATACGTCGCAAAAAAAGGAAAAATGGATCATGTTTTACGATCTAGAAACATTTCTAGTGAATTCAGAGCAGGCACTGAGTTTTCTAAAATTTCGATGGTGGATCAGTGTGGCGACATGAGCCATTCGAAAATTAATGTGTTATCCAGCTATATATGGTCTGAATAAGACTGAAATTTGGGTCAGTAAGCCACCTGGGGTATTTAAGAATAGGTAATTATGTTTTTGATCGCAAAAGGGCAAAAAAAGAGGCGCAATAAGACACAAATTATCACCATCAATCAGCAGAAATATGTATTGCTGGCAAAATTTGCAAAAATTATGACGATTTTTCCTAACAGCTAGCTAGGGTTTGATTCTTCAGATAAATAAAAACAGAACATGGCTTCATAGTCCAAAAATCTTATTTCATTGAACAATAGCGAATTTTAAAAAGCTCTTGAATGATGTCACCACCACCACCACCAGTATAATTTTTAAACCGAAGAGAAATGCTCAGGATGTTCCCTAAAAAAATTAGCTCCATATCAAAAATTGTTTTCTGCAGGACCTCAAAAATTTGCATATTCAAATTAATGAAAAAAATACATGTCACAGAATAACCTTTATTGAAAACTTGCCTTAGCTGAAAAGAGAAATAAAAACTGTATTATTAAAATATTATTTTCAAATTTAGTTATGGTTGATGCGCATTAAGCTGTTCTACAAAAAAAGTCTTTCTTGACTGGCTCATGTCAACCCAGGGGTTCAAAGTCACTACGTATGACGGTATGTGATAAAACCACATTTTTTGATCACATTTATGGATGCTTCTGAAGATTTTTAATAAAAAAGTTAAAATTTTTTCTTTGAAATTTTTGCTGATTTAAGCTTTGCAGTCTTTTTAAAGACAAACAATCCAGAAAGATAAATATTATAACAGTTGTGCGCAGAGCGCCGGAAATTTTTGAAATTTTTTTCTTTAAAGCTAAATTCTGTAGCTTTCAGGAAACGAGCAATAAAGGTAACGCTTTGTTCCGAATTTATTGTCTTTGCGTAACTTTTCCCTTCGAAAGAGTCCATATTATGTAAACACGGCGAATATGTCTGAATTTTCTGACGCTTAATGCAGAATTGTTTACATTGCAATATACCAGAATTGAGTACAACACAGGTTGAAAAAATGGTCAGCAGGGTCGAGCTTGGAATAGTGAGTAATCATTTTAATCTTCAAAAGCACCATTATTTTTGCAAGTAGTTTTCGAGATATCCAACCTCAAAATTTTAGACCCCCCAATTCAGAAGGCCAGCTACGTGCCAGCAAATTTTCGGCCCTTCGCGCCATATGCACACTTTTTGACTATATTTTATAAGCTCAGGAAGGATAATACCCACCTCGCCTCCATGCCCTGCGCATGTATGGTACCCACATAATGAAATTTCAAAATGTGCAGCTCCAGTAACACATGATTTAAAGTATTGACCAGCACACATGCACGCCGGGTGTATGGGGTATCCCCTGAGCACACCTGGGCAATGAGTTCAACTTGGTTCATCCCGGTACCAGCGGTAGGTCGTTCGGTATCAATGGTCAAGGCAACGAGTCGACTCTCATCAAGAATTTTTCTTGAAAAATCAAATCTACTACTTAGACACATTGCAAAATTTATTGATATGTACCTAAGTAAAACGCGCACTCCAAAGATATACAGCTGTAAGCATTTATTGCACTACAAATTCGAGTAAACTTCCTATATTTGGACTGATAAAACAAAGGTATGCATATGATGCAAACAGAAAGCATTATTTATTTTAAATAGTCATTGAATAAAACAACCTCTTTTTCGAATTGGCAAACAACCAAAATTTTTTGCTCCTTGTATCAGCGGTAAAGCAAGCCATTGCCCATGTATGCCCCTAAGCATACCTCAAGCCATTTTTGGACTAAAACCTACTGCACGAACTATGAAAAAGCGTAAAAGGATGTCAAACAATAGTTTCAATTAGGTACATATACGTACTTATTTTCGAGCAATACTCACTTTCATCCTTTGTTTTCACGCTAATTTGACCACAAATATTCATATAAAAAGGAATTAGGTATCACAATTTGGCAGTAAATAACAAAATTACTCAATTGCTCCTTCCCCCAGGAAACTCGGCTTCCCAGAACTTCTAACCGTGTGCATGTGTGCGGACTGTCGACCATAGGTGGGGGCACCAAAATTGGCGGGGTGCAATATTTTTCAAAGGTCAAAAAATAGCCTTAAAAATGGTGGTAAAGCGAAAAACACCATTTTTTCAAAGTTTCTCATCGAGCACTATCCACTGGCATCAAAAATTGCGAAAAAAACAAAAAAATTTCAAAAATTGAATTCTGGGAGGGGGTATTTTGGTTTCTCGGGGTGGGGTTGCATACCCTTCATCAGACATGCACAGCAGGGGAATTCTGCGGGGGTGAAATTTTAAAGTACCATTTTCGGGCCAAAAAATGATAGGAACGCGTCAAAAACATCTTTTTTTGGCGTTTTAGACGATGTTTTATCTTTCTGGTGCATAAAAACATCGAAAAATATTTCAAAAAAATCGAAAAAGTCGAAAAAATTCATCAATATTCAGGTGAAAAACATAATTATATGAAGCAAAGCCTTGACAAATTGAGAATTTTGAGCAAATAGATGTCTAAAAATGTTTAAAAAACACTTTTTATGCCAATTTTAGGGAAAATTTCGGAAACTTCTGTAAATTCCTAAAAAATCGACAAATCTGGCTGGGGTAAAAAATTTTTTTGCGGGGGGTGAAAAGTTTTTTGCGGGGGGTGAATACCCCACCCAAACCCCCCGCAAGATCATGTATGCCCTTCACGCCCAGGTGTGCTGCCTACCACTGTAGTGTACATATACTATGATTGAGTTTCTTGAGTTCAAGTTTCCGATCGAAATTAAAGCCAGCTGGCGGATACAAGCGCCGAATTCCTTGTGATTCCAGCGACTGCACTATTTCGTCCTCCGTGTTATACACCTGGCCAAACATGACGTATTGACCTAGAATAGGAGGCGGTGGCGCCGGAGCCAAATTAGCCTTAACATTCTCAGTCGAATACATTTTCATCAGATCAACAGGCGGCATTGGAAATGAGCTAGTGGTCATTTGATGCAGGTCCTCCATAGTTGATATACTCAGAGGCGTAAAAATTCAAGGCAAAATCAGATGTCTGCAAACGAATAAAACACATACAAGATAACAAAATATGGTGCTAGCCGGCATAAACAGCGTGGCCCAAAAAACACTACACTCATAGCTGGGCAATGGCAAGAGGTTCAGCCTATACCGATGGCAATCCAGGTTGGTTAACATGTTTAACATCGTTAACATAAACATCGTCCCTGATACATTTTAATATATTTTATCATAGGTAGCGCGTTAGCCATTTCGAGGAGAAGGAGGTAAATGACCCCCAATTTTTGAACAAAAACGGCCAAAAAATAGGGATGCATGCCTGGACCCCCTTACAGCTATAACGGGACACTTCCGCATTGTGCAGTTTTTTGAAGGATAGATAATAGAAAAAATTCGCTGCCGGTATTTTTTGTTTTTTTGAATCAATACCCAACGTGTAAAGAATGTGTAAAGTTTTACTTTAATGTTATACCATATAGTTTTTAAAATTTTGGCAGCCTCACAACTTTTCTAGCTCAGTTTTGTATTCTATTTAGTCTGGTTTTTTTAAATGTAGTCAATTGATTATTAAGCTAGATGGCACTTTTTTATTATTTTTTTTGAAAAGTGACTTATTCTCAGATGAGTCACATGCACACCTGGGCGTGGGGGGACTCATGGGGGTATGCAACCCCGAGAAACCAAAACATCCCCACAGAAATCAAAATACTCCCCAGAATTCAATTTTTGAAAATTTTTTTCGTTTTTTTTCGCAATTTTCTGATGTCAATGGATAGTGATTGATGAGAAACGTCGAAAAATGGTGTTTTTACGCCATACCACCATTTTTAAAGCCATTTCTTGACCTTTGAAAAATCTTGCACCCCACTGCCGCCAGAATTTTCTTGCTGCCCACGTATGGTCACATGTGGGCATGAGGGTATGCACCATAGGTGCACAAGGTCAGGGTCGTGAGGGAGAGCCTAAATCTCAAAAATCAAAATGTTTAATTTGACATTTCCGAGTTTTTTGGCTGTTTGAAGATCAAAATGATCAAAATGCCAATAAAACGTTTTTTCGTGGTAATTTCCCATTTTAAAAGCAGTTCTAGTAAATTTTTACTGCATAATATCCCTTTTAAGCAGTGATCGTACGGGGGTCAGATTTTCACCCCTGATCGGGGTCGGGGTCGGGGATGAAAAACCCCGGTTTTCGGGGTCGGGGTCGGGGTCGGGGTTGAAGATTAAGAATTAACATTGCATGATTTTGTACATACCAATTTGAAAAGGATAAAAACGATACCTTCACTAGTTTGTAGAGCATACTAATACAGCTGGTTATGTTCAACATTTTATTTTCATTCCAAGTTCAAACATGGTTTTAGCAATTTAGCATTACTTTCAATTTTGATTACTAATCGCTCTCGCTTTTTCGTTTTCTTCCACAATTTTCCATAACGGTTTTCTATGGCGCACTGATTGTAGAGGAGCCAATGGCGCGGAGCGCCGAAAATTTTCGAAATTTTTAGCGTTTCCATGTAGAATTTACGCCTTTTTATTGACAAACAGTTCGGAAATCATAAGTGGCGCGAAGCATCAAGAAATTCAGTCATATTTTACCGCCCTAAGACAATAATCGGCGATGCTAAGCGCAGGAAAATTTTGACGTTTTTACTCTTTAAACTCAATTTATACCGCTTAAATCATACAGAATAGATTAACTGATTGCGGCGCGAAGCGCCGAAAATTTTTAAAAATTCCTAATCCTTTTACCTTTTCTGTCCTCCTAAAAATCTCTTTCAACATGTAGAACGAGATTGTACGGTTGGGGGTCTGGGGTGGCGCTCAAGCGCCCCCAGCGAGGTCCAGAGCAGAACCCCTGAAAATTTTGTAAAAAAGCACTCTAATTGTTGATTAGTAAAGTTAAAATTTTCGCAAATTGGCGAAATCTCGGTTCTGCATTAAGTCCAAAAAAACTTTAAATTGATGAACACCTACACTGCACAAAACTTCTGAGCTGAAATGCGTTTTTCGACCTATGCTAAGCACGGTTTTTTTTTGTATTCGGCAAAGATTTTTCCCGATGTTCAAAGACTTTTCGGGACCGTCTTTGTACATGTACAAAGATTTTTGGGAAGAAAAAATTGCAAAAAAGGTCTATAATTCGAAAAAATTTCGGCGCTTCGCGCCGAAATGAGTTATTGTGTGTTCTATATATCTTTATAATGGCAGAAATTGCATTTCAAAAGTAAAAATGTCAAATTTTTCGGCGCTTCGCGCCGTTTTAAGACGATTCTTAGTGATTTTTGCCCTTAGAGACCCAGAAATTAGCTAAAACACACTACGAAAAGTCGAAGAACTCTGTTTTTACGATACTAAAATCGTTGCTGTACCATATTATAGTACCCAAAAATTTTGTGTGTACAAAATGTACAAAGATTTTTAGGAAGACAAAAACTGTAAAAAGGTGTAAAATTCCCAAAATTTTCGGCGCTTCGCGCCGAACTGATAAATTATTTGTCCTATATATCTTTAAAATGGCAGAATTTGCATTTAGAATGGAAAAATGTCAATATTTTTCGGCGCTTCGCGCCGTTTTCAGATAATTTTTAGTAATTTTTAGCGTCATAAACCCAGAAATTAGCTAAAATACACTACCTAAGATCGAAAACCCTGTTTTACCACACTAAAATCGCTACTGTACTATATTATAGTACACAAAAATTTGCATGTGCAAAATGTACAAAGACTTTTGGGGACCATCTTTGTACATGTACAAACGGACCTTGTACAAAAAAAACACTGATGCTAAGTATGTAGCGCAGCAACGGGTCGCAACCAATAAGTCATTGGAAGATGTATCAATGAGAATTTTGTTCTAACCATTTTCAGGCCAATTTGTGGCCTTCTTATTAACTAGTTCAGAAAACAGAAAATGCGCAGAAACATAAGAAAATTTGGCCTTTCCTTTCATCTGGAATAGAATTATGTGTCCTTGTAAAGAAAGATAAACAAAGCAGAGAATAGAGAAATTGGTACGCAAACATTTTCGCACTTTTACTAATCTGTTCAACAAGCATGTGCAGTTTCATTCAATGAACTAATAGTGCATTAAATCACTAAAGTACTGCGAAGTGTTGGATTATTTTAGCAGATTCAAGCTTTTAAATTCATTGGATCTGTATAACAATAAATAATAATGACTCGACGCGAAGCGCCGGAAAATTTTGACGTTTGTGCCTTTTTTAACTCAATGTTCTGGATACATTGCGCCAGAAAAATCAACATAATTTCTGAAAAATTCCGGGGGGGCATGTACCTCCACCCCCCGGCTATGCCTGTGATTCCGCAGTGATTTCGGCGCACTTCATAATGGAAAATATATGAACATGTATGTACGTCTTAACAACATGGCGACCAGGCGTACTTTTTATGAAATATCGCGAGTGTCGAGTTTAACATATTAATTTTGCTGGTGAATGAATCGTCCTTGTTCCGAATTTATTTGCTATTTATACAATTCTTCTATGTACCAACAAATAAAATGCTATATTTCACCCCCGAAAAAGGTTCAACCCCGACTCGAAAAATCATGTCCCCGGTAGGGGGTCAGGGTCGTGTTTTAGGCCGGGGTTTTCGGGGTCGGGGTCGGGGTCGGGGTCCCCGTCCGATCACTGCTATTAAGTCTAAAAAATGCAAAAAGTTTCCAATTCAGGACGCTTTTTAAGTAAAAATTAATTAAAAGTACTACTGTGGCGTGGCGCGAAGCGCCAGAAAAATTTTGACGTTTTTAAGCCTTTAGCCCCAAAAATAATGCAAAAAAACGTTCTAGTGTTCTTTGCACCCAGTAGTTGGGTAAAATTTTTGCTGAAAACTTATAATCTGTTTAAATAACGTAAGGTTTTCTTCTTTTATGTTCAGACTATTATTGTTTTCCCGTTCTTAAACTATTATTATTTTGGCATGTTACTGTAAGTATTTATTGGCTTATTTAATGAAATCATGCTAATTAAAAGTAGAGTACTTGCAGAGAAAAATGATCCGATGGAACAAAAAGGACCAATATACATGGAATTACACATTATTAAGGACACAAAAGGAGCAGACTAAGGACATAAAAGGAGGAGACTAAGGAAAAGTTACCTATGTTTGCTTGTGAATGTGGTAAGGATCTACTGAAAATACCACTTCCGCTGAAAATGCAAAAAGTCAAAGCATATTCTGCAGCTTCTAAAAAAACATGCCTTCAGAAAGGGTTGTTCACCGCCTCTGAAAAAGAGATAATCAGGAGCTTTAATGTGTATTAAGATATTAAGATATTGTGTGGTGATACGCCTTTTTAAGGGGACGTTTTACTGGAGACATTTAGTTGGAGACGTTTCTGCTGGGGCGTTTTGTTGATGACGTTTGGTCCAGGCACGTAGCTGTGGGAGGAAAGGGAAGTCCGCCGGACCTCCCGAAATTCAGAAAAATCGGAAGAAAGGAATTTTTAAACGTTATTTTGTACTATTTTGGCCTTTTTGGGCTTAGTCCCCCCGAAATTGGTGTTGGTCCCCCCAAAATAAGACGGCCAGCTACGTGCCTGGTTTTATCTAGGGACGTTTAATTCAGGTGAACGTTTTGTTGGCGACAATGCACACATTATCATGCCTAATAAGAATCACTTAGTCGATTTTCGAACGATCGCGCACCTTACAACAATCAAAAAATTTTTCGAGATTTTTCGAAATTGTGCTCCAAGACTGAAAATTCTTTTAAAATGTGTATATATGTAGATTCTGTACACCATAAAACGAAAAAAATTATTCATCCGCTCAAAATACCGAATTCCTGGAGCTTATAAACGCAGAAATGAAAGAATAATGAAAGAAAGTTGCCATGTAATCATAAAAAGTTTACAACAGCTTTTCACCATGAGAAAATAATGGAATTTTTTTACCACTTGCAATTTCACTTTTGACTTTAAAACTTTTACAAACAGTCTCAATTTAATCCTAAATTCATTAACCAATTTTTGAAATAAAATTTTTAATTAAAAAATTGGCATCCCCATGGGCTCTAATTACTCTCCACTTTTGGCCGATCTTTTCCTTTTTTTACTGTAGATATAAATTCCTATCATTGCCTAGAAATAAAGACATTGCTTATTATTTTAATAATGTGACTCGTTACACCGATGATAGAGCGGCTATGAATATTTCAAATTTTCGTGATTACATCAAAGAGATTTACCCTAAATCCTTGAATGTCACGGAAACTCTCTCTCTGCTTCAACATTCCCATAAGGATGAGGGGGAACCCCCTCAGTGTCCAAGACTCAAGTCACTGTCAGACGACTTTTGGTGAAAACCTTTAGAATTTTTTTGAACTTAATTTTTGATATGGCAAAAGTACACCTAACTATTAGAATTTCACGAAGTGATACAGTATTTTTGAATGTAAGCAAGAGTAAATAAACAAACTATCATTATAAAACATGCACGTAACAGCTCATAATTTTGGGAGAGGGGTCCTCGGCATACATGTAATGGCTGGTAATTTCGTGTAGGGGTCCTGGCCATTTTTAGAAGGAGGGGGTTAGCGACTCCATGTTTAGGTCAAAAATGGCAAAACACCTAAAAATAGCCAAATAAATGCAAGTTTTCGCTAAAAATGGGAGAGGTGGTCAAAAATTTTCTGACTTTGGAGGGGTTCGGGGCTTGAAAGTGTGGGTGAGGGATGGTCCGAAACGCCTGTTACATATATATTTCTCGGCCATTTTTAGGGGAGGGGTCAAAAGTGGCAAAAAGCAGCTCTGATTTTTGGTCAAAAGTGGCAAAAACTCATATAAATAGCCAAAAAGCGCAAGTTTTCGCCAAAAATGGGGTGGGTGGGTCAAAATTTTCTGACGTTGGGAGGAGGGGCTGGGGAGAACGTCCAACCTTGGGTCGGAATTCCCCAAAGCCCCCTGTTACACATAGGGTTTTCGGCCATTTTCACGGGGAGAGGGGTAAATGACCACCAATTTTTGGCCGAAAATCGCGAAAACGCATCTAAAAACGGCCAAAAATGCAATTTTTCGCCAAAAATCGATTTTGGCTCGTGCATTTAGAAGGATTATACATGTATTAGATATAAATTAATGGTATAATTTATGCATATTAATCATCTTATATAAATATTTAACCAATCTATGATTAAATATATAATTTCTAAATAATATTTATCCTGATATCCCATAGAAACCAAACTACTTTACAGTGTTTTTAACTCAATTCATTATCTTTTAAGACGAACAGTCTTAAATTTTAAATCTTATTTTATTTCTAGAGCCATTTTTTATACAATGTTAAAGTACTTTCTGAGACAAAGTGATATTAATTTTAACGTTTTTTTCAGTATTTTTAGGAAATTTCAAAAAAATTTCGGCGTTTTATGTAAAATATCGCTAATATACTGTATTTATATTCAAGCAGGGGCATTAAACACTCCAAAATCGACCTTTGTGTAATCTAAGCATTTTTATGCAGATTCAAATATCTTTTGTATCTATTTCTACTGTGTTTGAAAATTTTATGCAAAAATCAGTACTATTTAATAAGTTTGCTCTTTTTTGCCGTTCACAGATAAAATTGACTAATTTATCCTGATATTGCATTGGATTTATGAGCGCAGTGGTGCTTATTACATTACTTAATTGGCATATTACAAAGTCTGAAATATTTCTGACTTTGTAGTACAAGTTGTTTTAGCCTTCTCAGTCGACTTTTAGGTGTAAAGTCCATCAAAAGCTCAAAAAACTTCGCGCTTCGCGCCGAACTAATATTATCAACTGAATTCAGGCCGAATTATCACATTTAAGACCACGATTTTTGTTGTATTCGGCAAAGATTTTTTCCAATGTACAATGACTTTTCAGGACAGTCTTTCTAGATGTACAAAGCTATTTGGGAAGGCAAAAAAGTATAAAAAGGATAAAAATGCCCAAAAATTTTAGGCGCTTCGCACCGAAATCAGTGACTGTCTGTCCTAGATATCTTTGAAACGGTTGAATTTGAATGGAATGGAAAAATGTCAAATATTCAGAAACCCACAAATTAGCCAAAATGCAGTACCAAAGGTCGAAAAACCCTGTTTTACCACACTAAAATCGCTACTGTAACATATCATAGTACACAAAAATTAGCTTAAATGCATATACATAGACTCTTGGGTATCATCTTTGTACATGTACTAAGGTACCTCGTACAAAAAAACGCTGTTTAGCTGCTGCTAGTCACAGGTCACACACTGGTAGTATGTAAAAATATGTATCTTTAAAAATATATTTATACAATATATCCACAAAATTTGTTCGCTCATACAAAGACTGTTCCAGGTATCTTTGTGCACGCACAAAGAAAGTCGTACAAAAAATTGTGTTGGGTCAAAATAATACACCACTTAATTTACTGGTCCCCATTTTGAGATTTCACCCCTCTCTAAACTCTGGACCTCGTGAAACTATGCATTGAAGTTGATCTTTCTAAACCGATTTCTCACACGATTTTCGACAAAAGAGAACAGTTTCAATTTCCTATTGTCAATTTTCCTTTTTAAGACTCTAACATACCTAAAGTTGTTTTGTATGCTGTTTTTGTAAGTCAACTTCATCGTTTTGGGCGTCTGTGCACTAAAGCAGAAGTTTTCACAGCGCGCACGAATCATTTATCAGTTAAATTGAAAAAACAGGGTTGTAACGTTAAAATTATGCCAAAAATACATCAAATTTTGCAATAGCAACCCTTCTGATTTTCCAGCGCATTCATATATTCAAAATTGTTAAATACCATTTTGAAATTTAGAGTTTTCTGTATCCGCCTGCAGTGGCGGATCTAGGATTTTACTAATGGGGGGGCGGTATCCATACATGGGCAGCACCTAAATTCTGGGGGTTGCAAGGCTTTTCAAAGGTTAAAAATAGCCTAAAAACGGTGGTCAGGTGAAAAAACACCATTCTTCAACGTTTCTCATCGAGCACTATCCATCAGCATCAAAAAATTGCGAAAAAATTAAAAAAAATAAAATTGAATTCTGGGGGTATTTTGATTTCTGGGGGTGCATACCCCCAAACCCCTAACGCCCAGCACCCAGGTGTGGCAGTATCCCAACTTTTCCAAAAGCAAGCAAAAATAGGTCCAAAAATTTGCCCTTAAAACACGAAATAGCGTTTTTTCAGTGTTTTACATTGTATACTTTTACATAAAATCACTTTTGACGCAATATTTTTCTGAAAATTTTAAAATTTAAGATAATTTTGTGCTAAAAAATCATTAAATTTCTTTAACTTTAACAAAAATCTGGCGCTAAGCACAGAAAACTTTGTGAAATTAAGGCGGATAGACGTCTAAAAGCATGATTTACTGCTTGATTTCCTGTATTTATAGCATTTGATGCGAAACATCGAAATTTGTAACGCAAAATAGAAGAAAACTATGCAAAAATAGCTGTTTCTGCTGTTAAAACTGTTTTGAAACCTACATAAACAGAAAATGGCTTCCAGGCAGTGTTTTTTTGTACACGGTCCGTTTGTACATGTACAAAGCTGGTCCCTAAAAGTCTTTGTTCATTTTGTACACACAAATTATTGGGTACTATGATATAGAACGGTAGCAACTTTAGCGTGGTAAAAACAGAGTTGTTCGACCTTTGTTAGAGTATTTTAGCTAATTTCTGGGTTTATTATGAGGGCAAAAATCATTATGAATCGTCTTAAAACGGCGCGAAGCGCCGAAAAATTTGACATTTTTTCTTTAGAAATGCGATTTCCGCTATTATAAAAATATGTAGGATACAATTACTTAAGCGCCGAAAATTTTTGCTCGCAGTTTTTGTCATCTCAAAAACCTTTGTACATGTGCAAAGGCGGTCCCAAAAAGTCTTTGTACATCGTGGAAAATCTTTGCTGAATACAAAAAACCGTGCTTCAGGTCGCCAAGAAAGTAATTAAATTTCATTAATAGGGATCATCTCATTGTCTTTTTTGAATCAAAAGTTGCATCCTGTTTCGTAATTGTGTGTATTTCCCGGAAGTTGCAATAAATGTTTTGATACGATTTTTTTTATTTAGAATAGTTAGCACAACACGATTCATAAACGACATTGTTGACAATGTAAAAAATGGTGAAAAAAACATTTTTTTTCGGCTATGGCCAGAGTTTAAACTTTGAACTCCTAGAATCAACTCCATATTGACTTTATACAAATGTGATCAAGTTCTAAGTATAGCCCTTGAAAAAAACCGTCAGTGTTGTGTATGTCATAACGTTATGTCAAAACTTTACGCGCTCATTACAAACCCATTATGGAGTGTAAACAAAAATAAAAAAACCACTTCTATCAAAGTTTTTCTATTATCCATCTGTTTAAAAACCGCACCTCCCAGATGTGTCCCGTTAGGGCTGTAAGTGTGGGGGGTAGCCATATGTAGGGGTACCCTAGTATATTATAGGTACGTGCTCACGCGCTGTGTATTTATGATTCACTACCATACATGATCTTAGGGAGATTGGGATGGTTTCAACCCCCAGCCCCAGAAAAATTTTCACACCCCAGAATTTGCGATTTTTTGAAAGTTCCCAAACACTTTTTCAGAATTTGTCGAAAAGATGCTTTTTAAGCGTTTTTAGCTAACTATTTGCTCAAACGTGCGAAATTTTATGGCGCTCTGCGCCATTATACTCATGTTTTGACTATATTTTGTTCAATTTGTTCCGACTTTTTTGATTTTCAGAAACGCTAAAAGACGATGTGTTTAACACATACCTACCACTTTTGGACCCAAAAAAGGCACTTCATAATTTAAGCCCCGGAATTCCCATATTACATGCATGTTCACCATACGTGGGCAGCAAGAAAATTCTGGAGGGGAGGGGTGCAAGATGTTTCAAAGGTCAAAAAATGACCTTAAAAATGGTGGTAGGCGTAAAAAACACCATTTTCTGACGTTTCTCATCAAGCACTATCCATTGGCAATCAAAAAATTGCGAAAAAAATTTCAAAAATTGAATTCTGGGGGGTTATTTTGATTTCTGGGGGGTATTTTGGTTTCTCGGGGGAGGGGGTGCATACCCCCACGCCTGAGTATGATGTTCACTACCCGATGTATCCCAACCATACAGCAATTTTTCCGGAGTTCAAAAAAGCTATACATCTATTTTTCTGAGTCCGTAGAAGCTAGTCAGACATTTTAAGGGGTCCAAAAAGCAATACAGCTACTTTTTCCTGACAGAAAGCTATAAAACTATTTTCTGAATTTAAAAAGGCTTCATAGTTTCAGTTCAGAGTCCAAAAAGACTACATATAGCTATTTTTTCTGAATTTAGAAAGGTTATATAACTATTTCTCTGCGTCAAAAAAGACTGTATAGCTATTTTTCTTAATTTAAAGGCTACAGAGCTATTTCTCTGAGTCAAAAAAGACTATGTACATAGCCAGACCCGTGGCCTGGATTTTATTTCGTGGGAGGGGACAAAAAATTTTGAAGGTCATATATCTCGAGAACACTTAGGGGTTGTTAAGAATGAGGACATCTTTTAATTTTCCTCAACGAGCTCTATACAATGGCAAAGTAAAATTTCAACAACTTTAAACATTTTGCAGATTATCTCATACTCATAAACAAAAATCGCTTGAATTTAAGCGCGCATCTGACTTTTCACCATCTAATCCATAAACTATTTCTTAACTTTACGTATTTGTACTCACCTTGTGAAGTAATTTTACAATATGGTTCAAAACAAAACTGTCGAAAATCCCTGAAACATGTTCTGGAAACAAAATTTCCACATGAAAAATTTTGATTGAAAACAGTTAATTCACAAACAATTAGAGGTTTGCATGAAAATATCCCACTTTCAACGCATTTGCAGAAATAAGCGATAAAGAACCTGTGGACGTTTTCCTACTAAGAATGCCCGTTTTGTGCACATTCGACAGGCTGAGAACGATAATGAAAAAAATTTTGCGAAAAAATTTGTTTCTGGCTGTTTCTTGCCTAAGCAGGAGAATGTCGTCTAAACAGGAGTATGTCGACCTAAGTGGCCAGCCGGAGTACCTATATCATCCTAGGCAGAAGAATATCGACCTAAACATGTTTAAGGCTTATAACATCTAAACTAAGCACAAGCTTAAGAATATTGAGGAAAAGACAGAGAATTGAGATGTGTAAAAACTGTCTACACTTTAGCATTGAAAAATATAACATTTGATGTCATGTAGCTCCTTTGATACTAGTCAATTTTGATCAAATATTTTTTCCGCTTCCTCTTGAAGAGCCCTAATACCTTGAAGTAATTAAAATTGAATTCGTATTGTCAATCATATTCTAAAGTTTAGTCTCTTTGTGCTCTGCAAAGAAAAATACCAGAAAATTATTGATTCGGCTCATCGGAAAAATTTGACATTTTCTTCATGTCTAACTCAAATTTGGACGGTTTAAAAAATAAATCAGGCGCAAAGCGCCATTAAATTTTGCGTTTACTAGCTGAAAAGTATGCAAAAAACCTGTTTTGGCGACCTTTCAAATGCTCTTCGAGAATTTTTCATTCTCCGTTTGAACAGTGGCGGATCTAGGATTTTCCTAAGGGGGAGGCGGTACCCCTGAGGAAGGAGGGGCGGAACCCTGACTTGGGCGGAAAAATTAGCCGTTTTGACCCGAAAATCGCTAAAAATCGCTCAAAAATGCTTAATTTTTCGCACTATTTTGGGCCAATGGGGGGGGGCGGCCGCCCCTGCCCCCTAAATCCGCCCCTGCGTTTGAAGAGGATTTAGTGAGAAACAAAATTATTCTGGTTAGGAGGGAGATGGGCATTTCTGGAGTTATACAGGCTATATATATATATATATATATATATATATATATATATATATATATATATATATATATATATATATATATATATATATATATATATATATATATATATATATATATATATATATATATATATATATATATATATATATATATATATATATATATATATATATATATATATATATATATATATATATATATATATATATATATATATATATATATATATTAGGGATGCAGCGGATACCCGCACCCGCACCCGCTATTACCCGCTTCTTTTTTGGTACCCGCACCCGCACCCGCTATCCCAAAATTTTGCTACCCACACCCGCACCCGCTAAAAATATTATGATAAAACAGCGGGTGGCGGATAATAATAATTAGAATTTACGAAAAGACAAAACGATTCTGAGGCAGTGGCACGTTAATGAAAAACCAAAATGTATAACAGTGTGTTCTAACGTACCAGTACAAATTGGAAAAGCGAACATCTACTTGTAATGAGTCATATTTTTAGGTACCCTCTGGACTGCAGATACATGTTCAAGCTCTCTTATGGTTAATTCCAATTATGCGAATTATGCTTTTTAAAAAAGAAGGGTCTAGGTGCCAGTCTTTACATGCATCAGTTCAACCACTCTAGCGTGAGTAGAGATATTAAGCAGCAATGTATTGTACATTGCTTTTTTAAGACGAAGTAGGACGTTTTTGGCACTGCCGTTTTGGCGCCATACTCGTTGTAATATTATTAATTATTTACATTTAATTTATGATTAAAGTATAATACAGATTCTGAAAGCTCATTCAATTCTCTACGTGATGGTACAAATTACTTTTAGAATATCTTTGAATTTAATGAGATAATTAAACGCATCTAAAAATACACTGGATTTTCTACAGTTTTTTCAGTCGTACACAAATGAATACTCGTCGATTCTGAATATATAATTTACTTAAAAATTGCTTCAAAATTAGTGTAGTTAGAATATTTTTTAAGTTGCTGGCGCGAAAACGTCGTAGACCTTTTCAAGAAGAGAATGACAACAACAAGTGTCTAAACATTGTATTCTGCAAAGTGCAAATATATTACTCATATTGGTCAATGGTTCAATCATTGACAATTTACTTATCTCTAGTTTGCAAATTTAATTCATTGAGAGAGTAGTCTGCAAAGAAAAAGACAATCAGCTTGAAGATTAATATGAATTTGCACACAGTAAATAACTGCATTAAGCGGACAAAAAAATGGAGCATTTTTAGCCCTATTTATATTATGCTATATCTCACTGCTAAACCCGCCACGCGCCACCCGTACTCGCTATTTTTAAGGTGCGACACCCGCACCCGCTAAAGCACAATTTTGGTACCCGCACCGCACTCGCACCCGCTAATCCAAAAAATGTGCAGCCGCTGCATCCCTAATATATATATATATATATATATATATATATATATATATATATATATATATATATATATATATGTGTGTGTGTGTGTGTGTGTCAAGAAAGACTTACCTAGCGATTTTTCTGTGTCCAAAAAGACTATACTCCCATGTCCTTAAGTGATGACCTTCATTTTCCATGTCCTTGTGTGATGACGTTCATTTAGTTAAGTTTTCTAGCAGAAAGTGCAAGGTTTTAAACTAGATATTGGACCTTAAGAAAGAGAAATGATACAGTGATCTGGAAATTTTGAAGCTTTTTTCCTCAAAATCTTTTTTGACCCTGACTCAATTTCGCGCATTACAAAGGCATATCAGCATAGGTTGGCACGCAGCACCAAAATTCTGCAGGAGGCGGGTGTGCAATATTTCTTCAAACCTCATAAAATTGGTCTTTAAATTGATGGCATGGCGAAAAAAACACGATTTTTCAACGTTTCTCATTGAGCACTCACTATTCATTGGCTTCAAAAAATTGCGAAAAAACAAAGACAATTTCAAAAATTGAACTCTGCAAGGGGGTAAAATTACAAAGTGTCTTTTTGGGTCCGAAATGGTAGGTACTAGGGGTTGGACGAGAGCTTAGCCTCGGTAATCCTTGGTCTTTTTTGAGATCCCTTGGCCTCGGCCGAGGGTAAAGTGAAGAATGGCGAAGGGACCGAGGGTTTTTAATTTTGCATTTTTTGATTTTTGAGTGATACCGAATCAGCACAAATACAGCAAAAAAACGCATGTGATACAGAAGACCCATTGCCTCGAATGTTATGCCAAGTCAATGCTGTAGTATGCGAGCCTGTAGACAGCAGAGACAAGACGTGTATGCTGATTAAAGTAGGTACTTAATGCGGGCATTTTCCGTGTCCATGCATGCAAAATCTACATTATGCATAAGCCAAAATTGGGCATGGGTAGAAAATTCAAACGTTTTTCGCGATCGCGTTTTCGTTTCTTTTTTGTGAGCTGCATGGTGTATTATGCATATCACATTTTGCTTCTCTTGCTCATGGGAGCAACTGAAAGTATGAGCATCATCAGCCCGTATTACCTATCATTAATTTTCAATAATTAATCTTGTATATAAATATTACTCAGTCAAGTCCCGAGCCTTCAGGATTCTTATGCTGAACATAAGAGTGGGGCGGAATTTACAATACTGGAAAATGTCAAATTTTCAAAAAAGGGACATTTTCTAACTGACTTTGGGATGGGGAATTCATATTTGAAAGAATTAGGTGGCGGTCGGCATTATTGACCGAGTTACAGGCTTTTGAAGTTAATGTGCTTAAGGATAGGCGAAAAAAGGGAAAAATGGCGTTTGGGGTATTTTCCAGTCTTCAATTTGTGGCGACAGCAATTGCTTGTGGATTCAGATTGGTGCCAGACATGGGCTAAGCCTAAGACATAAATGGAGCGAAAATTGCTCCACTTACTTTGCTCGCTGCGCAATTTTCGCTCCATTTATCTCAGGCTTAGTCCATGCAATGGCATCAATGTAAATGAACATAACTAAGCCTAAGCCTCAGACATTGGTAACCCCGCTCAGTCACAGTCCCCCGACGCTTCGGAGACTAATCCGAAACATTCCCAAAGGCAGAGCTTACTTTTCGCCTATCCTTAAAGACATGAACTTTAACAGCCTGTAAGTCGGTCAATGATGCCGATCGCCACCTAATTCTTTCAAATATGAACTCCCCATCCCAAACTCAGTTACAAAATGTCCTTCTCTTAATTTTCTGGGACTTTCCAATCTCTTCTACTTTAACCTAAGAGTGTGTGAGTTCAATGGCCTTGGCAAGTTGAAGGACGAATTGTTATCAAAAATCGATCAATATTTTTTGGAAAAGATCACAGAGTTCACTTTAAATCGATTGAAACGAATCCGTTATATAGTGTGGCAACTCTGCTTGATCCTCGATTCAAGAAAAAAAGTTAATCTTATTCAGTTGTTCCCGCTTTTTTCATTCATTCTTTGGGACATTCAAATTCAAATTCAGATAAAAACATAAAGAGCACTGCTGTTTAAAAAGCAAATCTTTACAAATTAAATAAAAGCGTTAAGCGTAAAATTTTTTTCAGAATTTCAGCTCATTGAAGTGTTTAAATGCATTTTCATAATCAACAGGCACGTATCTCTGGATGGGTTCGGGATGTATATCCCCAAAATTCCGAAAAAATGGAAAAAATTCTCGGCCTCGGGCCGAGGGAAAAAAACCCTCATCGGATCCCTAGTAGGTACGCGTCAAAAACATCGTGTTTCAGCGTTTCTGACGATGCTCTATCTTTTTAGAGCGAAAAATCATAAACAAATTCGAAATAAAATCAAAAAGTCGGACAAGTTGAACAAAATATCGCTAATTACCGAAAAATCGGCACATTTGAGCAAATAGATAGCTAATAACGCTTAAAAAAATTCTTTTACAAATTTTTAGAAAATCTAATCGCCAATTCTGGGGAGGAGGGTGAAAAAATGTTCGCGGGGGAGGGAGTGTTAAAATTTTTTTGGGGGCTTGAAAGCCCCCCCCAACTCCGCCCCCCTAGATCATGTGATCATGTATGCCAACAACTGCCTATAATTTGTGTACAAAGTTGTACAAAGATCGCTCCAAAAAGCTTTGTACGAGCCTCGAAATTTTTATTCAGTACAACACAAACGGTGCTTTGTACAGCACGAACAAAAAATTGTGTGCAGCCCTATTCAAAAGACCAGCTACATACGTACCAGGCTGGATGTAAAAGAGCAAAAAGGACTGGCATTCAATTTAGTGTGAATCAAGAAACCAAGATGATGAACTTGAATCAAAATCAAAATCAATAAAAATTAAGCGGTTCATCTTTAATCGGTTTTTCACATTGGTGATTCAGCTGATCACAATGTTTTTGGATCAAGTCAGCTAGCTCAGGATCCGATTGACGAACTTGATCAAGTATTTGCATTGCTTCTGGTACAGATTTATAAGGGCACAGACTATCGAGCAAATCTTTAAGCAATGGCAATACTCTGAGCGACAAAGTCTTTTCAGTCTGGCCTACAGTATCACTTTTAGCCAAAATACAGCAATGATAGTGATTTGGATGAAGAATGGATCGTATCAAAAGTTTATCATTCTGCCCATCGCATACTTCCATTTCATAGTAGCGCTTGTTTTTCTCTTTCAGTGATTCTAACAGTTGTTCAACACGACGCAGCTCCTTTTGCTCTTTCAAATGCTTTCGTTCCAGCTCACGCACTGAAAAAATTAAGGCATCTGTTCTTGTACCGAGCATTGTCTCTGCTTCTTTGATTTGTTGTTTTAGGTAATCATTTTCAGCAAGCAGACTACAAATTTTTGAGTCCATATCTTGGGTGTCGTTGGTAGGTAGATTAACCTTGTTAATCACTGTTTCCATAGGACACCAGACTTTAAGTAAATGATATGACAACCAAGAACCTAAAACAGAAAGTAAAACTTGAAATCAGGCCCGTATTTGGTAGGCGAGGGCCGCACCCCTCCCAAAATGGGAAAAATTTTGTTTCTCCCAAGGTTCCCCCACCCCAAAAGGAAAAATGGAAAATTCGCGAAGTGCGTCTGAAACACCGCCAAAACAGGTTTTTAGTGTAGTTTTGAGCTAGTAAGCTCAAAACTTTTTGGCGCTTCTCGCCGGATTTATTGTTTTTGTACTGTTTGTCTTCTAAACCGCTAAAAATCGCTCAAATTTGAGTTAGATGTAGAGAGCATGTCAATTTGTTTCTGGAGCTGTGCGCCGGATTCATTGTACAGCTATATTTTTTGCTTTATAGCTCACTCAAAACAGCTCAAATTTGAGTTATAACACGAGAAACATAAAATTTTTCCAATGCTTCGCGCCATATTTATTGTTTATATGTTTTTTGTCTTCTAGCCTCGCTTTCAAAACCGCTCAAATTTGAGCTTGACATGCAGAATATGTTAATTTTATGGCGCCTCGCGCCGAATTATTCAATACTGTATTGTTTTTCTCTGTAAAACAAAATGACTAAGTACAAAGGTAAAAGATACGAAATAATTCGTCGATTAGCTGATGAGAAATCAGCTTAAATGATAAATTGGCTGCATATCATTTTGAAATAGAGTAAAAAAATTTTTAAAAAATTTTTCGAAATTTTTCTTCTTCATCATATAGAACTCGCCTACACACCTGTGCAGTGCCCCATATCGCCCTCAACCGGCAGTGGGTCGGACCAATCCTACAACGGGGCGAAGGGTCTCTGGGATGGGGGCTGTTTTGTACATAAGCATAGATAAATGCTGAAGGTCGATTGACAATCTAAATATGACGACTTGAGAAGCAACTGAGAAAACTACTTATGCTACCTATGTATGTACCAAGCAGTGTTTTTTTTTGTACAAGGTCCGTTTGTACATGTACAAAGATGGTCCCCAAAAGTCTTTGTACATTTTGTACATGCAAATTTTTGTGTACTATACTATAGTACAGTAGCGATTTTAGTGTGGTTAAACACGGTTTTCGATCTTTGGTAGTGTATTATAGCTAATTTCTGGGTTTCTGACGCCAAAAAATACTAAAAATTATCTGAAAACGGCGCGAAGCGCCGAAAAATTTTGATATTTTTCCATTCTAAATGCAAATTCTGCCATTTTAAAGATATATAGGACAAATAATTTATCAGTTCGGAGCGAAGCGCCGAAAATTGTGGGAATTTTACATCTTTTTACAGTTTTTGTCTTCCTAAAAATCTTTGTACATTTTGTACACACAAAATTTTTGGGCACTATAATATGGTATAGCAGCGACTTTAGTGTGGTAAAAACAGAGTTCTCCAACTTTTCATAGTGAGTTTTAGCTAATTTCTGGGTCTCTAAGGGTAAAAATCACTAAGAATCGTCTTAAAACGGCGCGAACAAAAATTTGACATTTTTACTTTTGAAATGCAATTTCTGCCATTATAAAGATATATAGAACACACAATTACTCATTTCGGCGCGAAGCGCCGAAATTTTCCCGAATTTTAGACCTTTTTTGCAATTTTTGTCTTCCCAAAAATCTTTGCACATGTACAAAGACGGTCCCGAAAAGTCTTTGTACATCGGGAAAAATCTTTGCCGAGTACAAAAAAAAACCGTGGTACCAAGTAACCTTTTTCCAAGTGCATGACAACTCCAGATAACCCTTTTTGAGAAGCAGTCCACCTTTTTTGAGGACCGACTAACCTATTTATGGAAGCACCAACCTATTTTGGGAACCGACCAACTTTTTTTGGAAACCGACCAACCTTTTTTGGGAACCACTCAATTTTTTTAAGGGAGCCGCCAACCATTTTTGGGAACCAATCAACGTGTTTTGAGGGAGCAGCCAACCGTTTTTGGGAACCGGCCAACCTTTTGAAGAGAGCATGCAACCTTTTTTGGGAACCATCCAACCTTTTCATGGAACCAGCCAACCTTTTTTGGGAACCAACTAACCTTTCAAAGGAACAGCCAACTTTTTTGGGAACCAACCAACCTTTTTAAGAAACCAGCCAACTTTTTGGGGACCGACCAACCTTTTCAAGGAACCAGCCAACCTTCTTTGAGAACCGACCAACCTTTTTAAGGAACCAGCCAACCTTTTCAATGGAGCGGACAACCTTTTTCGGGAACCAATCAACCATAGGGAGCAGCCATGTGTTTTTGGGGAACCACCCAACCTTTTCATGGAACTAGCCAACCTTTTTTAGGGACATACCAACCATTTCATGGAACCAGCCAACCTTTTTTGGGAACCGACAAATCTTTTTAAGGGAGCAGGCAACCTTTTTTGGGAACCGACCAAGCTTTCTTAGGGAGCAGGCAACCTTTCTTGGGAACCAGCCAACCTTTTCGTGGAAGCAGCCAACCTTTTTAAGGAAGCAGCCAACCTTCTTTGAGAACCGACCAACCTTTTTAAGGGAGCAGGCAACCTTTTTGGTAACCGACCAACCTTTCTAAGGAACCAGCCAACCTTCTTTGAGAACCGACCAACCTTTTAAAGGGAGCAGGCAACCTTTTTGGGAACCAGCCAACCTTTTCGTGGAACCAGCCATATACAGCGCGAAGCGCCGGAAAAACTTCATGTTTCCCATGTCGAACCTCAAATTTGAGCTCATTTGATTGAGCTAGAAGGCAAAAACTATAGCTGAACAATGAATCCGGCGCACAGCGCTGGAAAACAAATTGACATGCTCTCTATGTCTAACTCAAATTAAAACGATTTTCAGCGGTTTAGAAGACAAAACTATACATAAACAATAAATCCGGCGCGTAGCGCCGAAAAGTTTCGAGTTTACTTGCTCAAAAGTACGCTAAAAACCAGTTTGGCGGTGTTTTAGACGCACTTCGCCAATTTTTTAATTTTTCCCTTTGGAGGACCCTTGGGAAAAACAAAATTTTTTCCCATTTAGGGGGCGGGCAGAAGCAGAAAGAGTTTCCGTGACATTTAAGGATGTAGGGTAAATCTCTTTGATGTAATCACGAAAATTTGTAATATTTATAGCCGCTATATCATCGATGTAACGAGTCACGTTATTCAAATAATAAGCAAGGTCATTCATTATTCCTTGGAGATGATAGGAATTTATGTTCACAGTTAAAAAGGAAAAGTTCGGCCAAAAGTGGAGAATAATTAGAGCCCATGGGGATGCCAATTTTTTGATGAAAAATTTTTTTCCAATTTGACAAATGAATTTTGGATTAAAAATTTGAGACTGTTTGTAAAAGTTTCAATGTCAAAAGTGAAATGAGACTTTTTGTCCGCAGGAGAAGAACTGCAATATGATTTGAAACCGTTAGTACATAAAAATTTATTCTTATCAAAAGGTTTCTCCAGGAAATCAAACGAAGCGGAAATAAGTTCGTTTTCAGAAAGAGATGTGTAGAGTGTTGAAAAATCGAATGTATTGATCGATTTAATGTATTTAATTGATTCAGATTTTTTAATGAGAGAATGAATTACTAGCAAAGAATAATGCTCCGATGAAACAAAAAAGATGAATATACTTGGAATTGTGGATTATTAAGGATTTAAAAGGAGGGGACTAGGGAGAGTCTACCTAAAGTCGCAAAATCTGCTAAAAATCACACTTTCTCTAAGCAACGCAAAAAATCGAAGTATATTCTGCGGTTTACACATGAGAATAAATATTTAACCATAAAAATGATTGAAAAAGCAGCACGTTAGCTATGGAGCAGCTATGGGAAATGATATCGAGTAACAGTCTTTCTAAGCCAATTGAATGAAATAGCAAACATCGATGCATCCAAAACAATTGCAAGAATTGTTGGTTCAAAACAGTAGGAAACGCGTGAGTTGACTTGAAACAGACTAAATGTAGGTAGCATGCCCGTAACGATTGTGTGCACTAATCAATCGGCCACTGCTTTGCTTGCTATAATGCTCATAGCAAAATAAAACAACTTTAAATACAATACCACTTAGTTTTCTTTCAATCAGGATACGAAGCTAGTCAGTGTTGCTACGTGCCAGCAATTTAAAAAGGAAACATAGATTTCGTTTATTATCTTAAATTTTGAAAATTATTTAAAAAAGACACTTTTTAGAGGCCGCAGAATATACTTCGATTTTTTGCGTTGCTTAGGGAAAGTGTGATTTTTAGCAGATTTTGCGACTTTAGGTAGATTCTCCCTAGTCCCCTCCTTTTACATCCTTAATAATCCACAATTCCAAGTATATTCATCTTTTTCGTTTCATCGGAGCATTTTTCTTTGCTAGTACCCTACTTTTAATTAGCATGATTTCAGTGCATCAGTCAGCAAACACATACAGTAACATACCACAATAATGACAGCAGTACAAGAACGCGGAAAACAATGTTGTTCTTAACATAAATTAATTGCATCTAAATTTAAAAAATATTGTTTTAAAAAAAGACTCCCTAGATTTTATAACCGTCTACCTTTTGAAATCAATCAGACTGCATAGAATTTAAAACTGAGTTAGATATGCTCTTGATTGTCGGAAGTATAAAGTTTACTATTTTTTATTAGCTATAGTTAATCATGTTACATTCTAAACAGTCCTGTAAATTATAGAGGTCGTTCCACATTTGAATTAACTTGTAAACGACATATAACGTACCTACGGGACTTACTTAAGTACCTGGCTACACTTAGCGCTGGTCAGGTTGCTAGGGCGAAACGCCGGACTCAACCACACGAACCTCAATAACTACGGTCTCAAACTCCTCGGACCTAAATTCGTCCGTACCCACGGAGCTATTGGCAGATATGCCCCAAAAACCTAACGCAGTAGTAATTAAGTAGCCCCGGAATTTTGCCCTAGGTCAGTTGACCTATTTTGGACCAAAATAATAATTAACGCAAAAAGCTTTGTTAACTTGTTTTCGCCAGAGAATACCTATGGCGAAAAACTATTTCTTTTCTGGTTCCTACGAGCACAATGAACAATGAAAACAACAAAGAAGAGCTCTCAACCAGCCAGTCATCTTACATAAAAATTATGAAATAATTTTTATCATTTTTAAATTGAAATTTGGGTGTTTGAATTTGCGATAAAGAAAATAATCAAAAGATAGTCACTTGGATTATTTAAGCCGAGTAATACAATAAGGGCCGTCCACCAATTCCGAACTAAACGCGATTGATCATAATGAAAAAGTATTGAAAAATGAGCTTGAAAAGCGATAGTTGTAAACAAAGAGAAACTTAAAGTTTGAACCTACCATTAAATTATGAAGAGAATTGTAAAAGATTTTAAACTTTAAGAAAATTGAAAAGGTGGGATGTTGGTAAATTAAAAAACAAAGTTTTTCGGCAAAAATTCAAAAACTTCACGCAAATATCTAGTGTAAGGAACACTAACGCTTAGATTTGGTAGTAAAATAAATTTGTAGTATAAACTACATATTAACAACAAATGAATAGTGCAAACTTTACACAACTACTAGGTGTAGAGAATACTAACAGTCAGATTCCCAATTCTGATTTTACGTAGAAAAAAAACTAGAATTTTACTTTATTTTTATCCTATTCGACCTCGCCCTACTTCTGAACAGAGAAAGTGGCGAACAAAAAATGTACAAGCACGTATTTTCCAATGTCCACCACATTGTAAACTTTAAAAATCTGAACCTAACGCATATTTAATTTAAATAAATTCGGTTCGGGCCAGTTTGTTGCCCTTTGATTGTAGTAGGTTTGTATGTGCCAAACTTATGTTCCGCAAAGTATTTGATATGGTTTATCAATCAAAATACGAAAAAACCTGTTTTTTTCGCCCACTTTACACCTCAGATTTCGAACTTTACGCCCCATAAACAACTCAATATTACGTTTTTTTGAACGCGGCTTGCTTCGACGTGTAGCCATTAGAAGTTACTTTATTTCTATTTTATTTAATTAACCCCAACTTTTGGCAGAGAAATCTTGGAAAAAATCTAAATCTGTTTTTTTACTCATCCACTAGAGTGTAAAGTTTAAAACCCTGGTACTAACTGCGTAATGATTGTAGAAAAGTTTGCTGGTAAGCACAAGATAGCCCTTGATCCGTAGTACATTTCTGTCAGAAAAAATTTCCTAAAACTCATAACCGGAGTTGTTGGCAGACATAAACATGTCGAAAACTCGGCCAAAATGTGTCTTTTCACACCCAGATTTTCGCACTCTTTACACTCCCATTCGACAACTGAGGCGAAATTCAAAAAAACAAAAAAGTGTTATCAGCAGAACCTAAATAGATATATGAGTCAAATGAAGTACATGGTTTTGCCAAAAGAATTGAAAAAATGAAAAAAGTCAGCATTCAGAAGATTCGAACCCATCATTCTTTGTTTAATACCGCATTCGAGAACGGAGTTGTCAACCACTGCGCCAATTCGACATATCAGCAGATTTCAACTTGATTATCCTATTTTGAAAGATATTCATCATTCTACTGATGTCTAAGAATAGTGCATTTATGATGATAAAATAATTATTTATTAAAGACGAGTCAAAAACCTCTGAAATACGAAAAAGCTGATCAAAAATATGCAATACGGAGTTACCTATCGGCATTAGAAAATAGATGTATATATAATTCAAAGTTAACCTCTTCATACCTCAACAAACACTGGCTGTAGAAAAGTTTAAAGGACAGATTCGTTATTCTGACCTTACGGAGAACATTTTAAAAAATATTCATCATCCACGACGCTCTGGGCGCAAAAATGCTTCTCGGTGTAAACTTTACACCTGTGCTAATACCGCAATATTAGGTGTATAGAAACAAAATAAACTGGGATCTGTAACGCTAAGGTTAGGGCACCTTTCAAGCATAATTAGCATGTTCCGCCAACTTAGCGGAGTAGTTGAAGAGATATCGTTTTTCGTCTCGAACCCTTTACACTAAAACGATCACAGATCAAGAAGTATTGCGTTATAAGAAAGAAAAAATCAGTTTTGAGATTTTGCAACCCTCTACATAATAAAACCGATTGGACTGCACAGAAACCAAAATTGAGTTAGATAAGCTGAAGGACACGCAAAGAGTAAAAAACATGTATACTTTACACTTTTTGCAACAACCATTGACTGTAAAGAAATTTTAAGGTCAGATTCGTAATCTACAGCTGGGGGGCAACATTTTTAAAAAAATTGGCCCTCCGCAAATTATTTGATTTTTGCTTTACACTTTACACGCTCATTGCTAACTCAGTATTGAGTGTAAACAAACAAAAAAACAAGGGCATCGAATTTTTTAATTATCCATCGATTAAAAAAACCGCACCTCCCAGGTGTGTGCCACTGTTGCTGTGAGGGGGACACAAATTTCGCACTCGCTGTGATAAACATATAAGAAAAAGGATGGCCAAGTATATTATTGGTAGCGCTATCGCGCTACCTATGATTGATAGACCAAAATCTGTTAATTCGATAATTTCTGAAAATTGCTTTACAATAGTTCTCCCAGAAACGACGGACTAACTTGAGGCCTTCGGTAATTAGCGACGATATGAAAGTAGTAGAATAAATTTTAGCCGAAGTGATAAACCTAGCTTTATAGGGAATTTCATGTAGTTTTGGAATCCAATACATGAGAGGTAGCTTTTTGTTAAAACGTTCTTCACTAACAGAGCTGGAAAACTTAGATGAAATATTTTTCTGAAATTGAATATGGTCAAAGATAATGTTTTCTCCACGAAAATTAGATGAAACGTAGGTACCACTAGAGGGTAAGGATGACGATAAAAAATAGCCAATTCTTTACAAAGAACCGTTAAATAATGGTGTTTACATGTGATGACTAAGTTATTGCTAGCCTTATCTGCGACGGTAATGACAAAATTATCATGTAGATTTTTAAGTTTTTCTCTAACTATAGATTTACCGAGGACAGGATTAGAAAAGGACGGAAAGTTTGATTTTTTAATGTTTGTGAATTCTTTGTGAAACGATTTGTTTTATTCGATTTTTCCAGTCAAGCAAGGAAAGAAGAGGAGCTTTTTCTCGCTTGGCCCAATTTGTAACAAAATTATCGAGAGCAGGAGAAATGTCATTTTCACAAATATTCCAATTTGTGCGAGGAGTTTCACGAAAATTAGGACCTTTATTGAACAGAGAAATTGACTCAGGATCCCCAATGAAGTTTAAATCGCCAGTAATGACATGACCACATGGTTGATAAACATAAGCGGACGAGTGACAATGACAAGGCGGAATAACAACAGTTGATGAAAAATCGTCGATAACCTGTTTATAATTTAATATCCTAGATCTAATGGGTTGAGTTAAACGATATGTAACGATAGGAGGATCTTGACATTTGACATTATGAGGAATGAGCTTAGTAACGCATTTTGAATGAAAGATTGAGGGCAGGTTGATGATGTCGAAACCTTCATTTTTGAAAGTAAGTCGGAAAAAGTGAGGAGTATAATCAATTTTAGTGAGCGAGACGGGTTTATAGAGCCTATAGTAAGAAATAGCGGAAATTATGCCAAAACATCGTTTTTCATTGTATGAAAATTCATGGGTGGATAACGAAACAACGTTTTCACGTAAAGATTACAAATTTTTTAGTGAAAGACCAAAAATAAGTTTGCGCAAATTGAATGTTCCATTTCCAGAATTTTATATTTTGCGACATTCCTCGAAAGAACGGATTATGTTTAATCTTAATGATGAAGGTTTTTGCGGCCATGACCACGATGATTACGCTGAATACGAAATTCTTGGCTAAAATGGGGTCTCGTTCAGTACTCATTCATGGAAATATTACCAAAGCCCGTAATATTGTCATTGAAGCCGAAAGGAAAAATAGTTTGAAGAGATTTGATCCAGAAAAGTCCAGAAAATATTGATCTGCAAATCAATGGTTTGTTTGTGTTATTGTCAGTACAATTAGATTTGAAGCAATAAAAAAACTCACGCTGTCACAATTATTGACTTCTTAATGCTCAGTGGACACAGAAAGCTGAGACTTTCGTACTTATTACCACATCAGAAAATGAAAAGGCAGTTGCCATATACTAATTTAATCTGACAACAGACGCTTCTGCGCATTCTGTATGAATTGAATGATAAGTAAACAAACATAAGGAAGCTAATTTTGTTTTCAATGAGCAGAAAATAGTGCGAAGTTTTCAGAAAGTAAATTATTTTGTGCTGGAAACCTTTGAACAAATAGACGACGAAAATGCACAACCATTTAGATTACAAGAAGATTGACTGTGTAGTGTTTAAATCGTGCAGTTGGGGCTAAAAAACGGTGAATATAATACTCAGCGTTAAGCGCCAAAAATTTCTTGGGATTTTTCCTTTTCTTTTCTATGTGAGTTTTCGTTTTATAAACCTACATATTTTTTCTTTTCAATTAGACTTTTGCGCCTCATAAAACACGTAATCTCTCATGATATAATTTTTTTAGGTACAATTGTGCTATTTCACGCGTCCTTTTTGTTTCTTTCTAACATATAGCATGATGCATCTCTATATTTATCTTTCTTTCTTCTCTTTTTTCCACTTTTTTCAATTTTTCTCTTTCCGTTTTAATATTTGCTCTTTTATTCATTTATTTATTTATTTATTTATTTAATTTTTTTTCTCATTTTTCTTTTTCTTCTTTTTCTTTTTTTTATTTGCTTCTTCCTCGTTTTGATGACTTCATAATATGAAAATTACTACACTTTTGTTCAAAAAGGACTTTGTATCCGTTAGGAAGTCGTGCTAATGGCTAAACTTTTTAGTAACAAACTTCATTAGAGTGATGTTAAAAACTTGCTCCAGCCAATTTTTCGTTTTCGTTTGCTGGAGGCCAGGAATCGAAAAACAGCAAAAGCCAGAGCCAGAACCAGAGCTACGGTCGATCCCTAATAAACATTGACAAAAATTTACGAATTCATCCGGATCCAGTTTTGACCGTACGACTCATATGTTGAGAAATCAGCCGTGAAGTTAATTTACTCATAGATTTTTATGTCTGACCTACGAAATTGAGCATAAAATTATTCTTTTTTCATTGAAAATTTCTAGCAAAGAAGTGCTGAAAATGCTATCATTCAGGCCCTTCTCCAGGACGGACCGCCCTCTCCAAAATGGAAAATTTTTTCGAATTCGACCGTACGACTCACTCACACGAAAGAAAAAATGATAAATCCGTGAATTGCGTCTAAAGCATCGCCAAAACAGGATTTGAAGATTTTTTTTCATTTTCGAGTTTTTGGTCTTCTAAACCGCTCAAAATCACTCAAATTTGACTTAGACATCGAGACCATGTCAATTTTTCAGGCGCTTCGTGCAAGCTTTGTTGTTCTGGTGCAGTTTTTATCTTCCAAACTGCTCAAAACCGATCAATTTTAAGCTATATGAAAAACAGGAAGTTTTTTCTGACGCCTTGCGCCGGATTTACCGTTCATCTATAGCTTCTGTTTTCTATTCAATCAAAACTCCTCAAATTTGATTTATGACATGAATGACATTAGGGATGCAACGGGTACCCGAACCCGAACCCAAATACTAAGGGTACCCGAACAAAATTCAGGGCCTGAATACGAACCCGAATAAAGTGAACTTGACTACCCGAACCCGAATAAAATTATTATAACTACCCGAACCCAAATGTTTATGGATTTTATTCGGCTTTATTCGGGTATTTTTAAGCTCTAAAATCCCAGATTTGTGTGTCAAAGATTCAGAAATTTTCGGCTTTTTGCGCCGTTTTCAGTTTGCTCGATCCTAAAACGCTGAATTTCATGTACTTATCAAGTACACATAAATGGGTATGTAATTAAGTGGTATATTTCGATCGATTCACGTGAATTTTCAATCTTTCTATTCCACAAAACGATTGCCAAATAAGATTATATAAAATGCTAAATACTGCTTCTTTGGTCGTAATTAAACTTGGTTTCCATCAAATTTAACTTCACGAATAAATACAATCCTAGACGACAATCTCAGCAATAGTTGTTAATGTTATTTGTAGGTGTATATCAGACACAATACACAGAGTGCTACCTCTCATTTACATTAGCGTTTTTGCACACTGAGAGGAGGAAAGAAAATCACTTGAAACCAGAGGCATAGCCAGGATTTTGGTTTGGCGGGCATACACAAGAATTTTTAACGAATACTTTTGCAGTGAATGCCAGAAACGTTATATGTATAGAAGAACTGAGGTTTTCGACCTTTAGTAGTGAAACTTGGCTAATTTATGAGTTTCTGACAATCAAAAATACAAAAAGTGTAAAGAGGCGCGAAGCGCTAAAAATTTTCGAAATTTTTACCGTTTTCATGTAGAATTTACGGCCTTTTTATTGACAAACAGTTCGGAAATCATAAGTGGCGCAAAGCACCAAGAAATTCGGTCATTTTTTACCGCCCTTCACATGTTGTAGCTCTGTGAATACTAATAGTCTGACAGAGCAGAACAGGAAAACTACGAATTAACAACTTAGTATGAAGATATTTTGGGAGATTCAGGCTCGTAAACGCAATACTGGAGGTTTACAAAAAGAAAGAACAGTTACCGGCGGTGCTGTGCGCAGAAAAATTTTGATGTTTTTGCGCTTTAAGCTCAATTGATACCGCTTAAAACATACAGAACGGATAAACTAATTCCGGCGTAAAGTGCCGGAAATTTTTAAAAATTCCTAATCATTCTACCTTTTCTGTCCTCCTAAAAGCTCTTTGCCCATTTGCAACGAGATTGTACGGCTTGGGGGTCTGGGGTGGTGCGCTCAAGCGCCCCCAGCGGGGTCTGGGGCAGAACCCAAAAAATTTCGTAAAAAACACTCCAATTTTCAATCAGTAACGTTTAAATTTTCGCAAAATCGGCAAAATCACGGTCCTGAATTAAGCCCAAAAACACTTAAAATCGATGAACTCCTACATTGCACAAAACTTCTGAGCTGAAATACGTTTTTCGACCTCTGCGAATTACATAGAGCAGTAACGGGTCGCTGCCATACCTGGGAGTGGGGGGTTTGGGGGTATGCACATGCACCACCCCGAGATACCAAAATACCCCCCCTCATAAATCAAAATAACCCCCAGAATTCAATTTTTGAATTTTTTGTGTTTTTTCCGCAATTTTTTTGATGCCAATGAATAGTGCTTGATGAGAAACGTTGAAAATGGAGTCTTTTTCGCCATACCACCATTTTTAAGGCCATTTTTCGACCCTTAAAAAATCTTGCATCCCCCCAACTTTGGTGCCCGCCCACCTATGGTCGCTGCCAATAGGATATAGGAAAATGTATCAATGAAAACTTTGTTCTTACCGTTTTCAGGCCCATTTGTGGCCTTCTTATTAGCTAGTTCAGAAAACAAAAAATGCGCAAAAAAAACAAGAAAATTTTGCCTTTCCTTTCATTTTAAAAAATAATTATGTGTCCTTGAAAGGAAGGAAAACAATGCAGAAAATAGACAAATTGGTACGCAAGCATTTTCGCACTTTCACTATTAAGCTCAACAAGCATGCGCAGTTTCATTCAATGAACTCATACTGCATTAAATCACTAGTGATGCGAAGTGCTGGATGATTTCAGCAGGTTCAAACGTTTAAACTCATTCGATCTGTATAACAATCAATAATAATGACTCGGCGCCGGAAAATTTGGACATTTGTGCCTTTTTGAACTCAATGTTATAGACAGAGTGCGCCAGAAAAATCAACATAATTCCTGAAAAATTTTCTGGGAGGCATGTGCCCTCAATGCCCCCTGAAGGGCCTATGCCGGAAAGTTGAGTGAAACATATTGAATGGCACTGGGCATCTAAAAATGGAACCCGATCGGGTATTGATTTTGATACCCGAACCCGAATAAATTGAAGTGGACTACCCGAACCCGAATCCAAATAAATCTAGAAGAACTTCACGAACCCGAACCAGAACCTGAATACACCAAAATTCACTACCCGTTGCATCCCAAAATGACATAAATTTTATTCCAGCGCAATTTCTTGTTCATGTATAGCTTCTGTCTTCAAGGCAGTGTTTTTTTTTGTACAAGGTTCGTTTGTACATGTACAAAGATGGTCCCGAAAAGTCTTTGTACATTTCGTACACACGAATTTTTGGGAACTATAATATGGTACAGTAGCGATTTTAAAGTGGCAAAAACAGAATTGTTCGACCTTTGGTTACGTATTTTAGCAATTTGTAGGTTTCTCAGGGCAAAAATCAGTAATAATCGTCTCAAACCGGCGCAAAGCGCCAAAAAATTTGGCATTTTCCTTTTCAAAATGCAATTTCTGAAATTTAAAGATAACACACAATTGCTCATTTCGGCGTGGAGCGCCAAGAATTTTGCGAATTTCAAACCTTTTTGCAGTTTTTGTCTTCCAAAAAATCTTTGTACATGTACAAAGACGGTCCCCAAAAGTCTTTGTACATCGCGAAAAATCTTTCCCGAATACAAAAAAACCGTGCTTCGAGCCCGCTCAAAACCGCTCAAATTTGAGTTGGACATGAAGAAAATAAATAAATTTTTGCACTCTGCACCAGTCTTTTTGTTTTGTACAAGGTCCGTTTAGTGACGTATCTAGGATTTTCCTTGGGGGGTATCCCAATACAATCAAAAATAGGCTCAAAAATTTGCCTTTAACGCGCGAAAGAGCGTTTTCCGTGTCTTACACGGTATACTTTTACATAAAATCACCTTTGACGCAATATTTTTTCTTAAATCATTAAATTTCTTAAACTCTAAAAAAATCTGGCGCGAAGCGCCGGAAAAATATGTGAAATTAAGGCGGGTAAACGTGTAGAAGCATGATTTATTGCTTGATTTGCTGTATTTATAGCACTTGATGCGAAACATCGAAATGAAAATAGAAGACAACCATGCAAAAATAGCTGTTTCAGCTGTTAAAGTTGTTTTGAAACCTACATGAACAGAAAATGGCTTCCAGGTCGCCGATAATGTAAATAAATATGATAGGAGGTATCATAGGGCGCGTAACGCCGGAAAAATTCAAGAAATAATGGTCACTGACGGCCGAAAATCATTGCAAATTGCATATCCATTCTTTATACCAAACATTTTGGATAATGGGGGCCGCCGCCCCCGCCCCCTCCCTTAAATCCGCCCCTGGGTCCGTTTGTACATGTACAAAGATGGTTCCTTGAAGTCTTTATACATTTTTGTAAACACAAATTCTTGGGTACTATAATATAATACCGTAGCGATTTTAGTGTGGCAAAAGCAGAGTTATTCAACTTTTGGTAGTGTGTTTTAGCTCATTTCTAGGTTTCTGAGGGCAAAAATCACTAATAATCGTCTCAAAACGGCGAAATTTGATACTTTTCTTTTCAAAATGCAATTTCTGACATTATAAAGATATATAGAACACACAATTACTCATTTGGCCGCGACGCGCCGAAAATTTTTGCGAATTTCAAAACTTTTTTTGCACTTTTTGCCTTCCTAAAAATCTTTGTACATGTACAAAGACGGTCTCAAAAAGTCTTTGTACATCGGGAAAAATCTCTACCGAATACAAAAAAACCGTGCAGTCAGCACTGAATTATCCATTTCCTGTTTTGTTTTTCTTAGCAAAACACAAACATTAAATACAAAGTCAAAGGTAAGAAATTGTTTGTCGATGAAATGGTAAGAAATCACTTGCACAGATAAACGATAGGGAGTTGTTTTTTACGAGAAAAAAATGAAGTGAAAATTTTTCGAAATTCTTTAAACAGTTTTTCTTCGCCATTGTGTAGAGCTCACCAAGATACAGGAAAATGGGCATTTATTTTAGCCCATCTCCAAATGGTTCTCAATATGACTTCAAAAAATTTTCACCCCACCCCCAGAATTAGATCCTAAATATGGAGCATTATCCGAGTATCCAAAAATTAGGCAACCTTTTTTGAAAAGAGACCAACCAACCTATTTAATTGGATGCCGCAACGGGGCGAAGCTCTGGCCATTGCCTAGGTATGCTTGCCGATATTCGCTCAAAACGACCTTTGTTTTCGCCATTCTCCTGCTCGAAATATCTGGCCTCAAAAATTTTCGCCCTCCCCCAAGAATAAAAATCCTGGATACGGGGGTTGCCTGAAATGTAAGGCATTGTTTTAAGATGCACATACCTAGGTTTTAAAACTATTTAGAAGTAAATGTATTCGAGTGGTACCAACCATCGGGTTGGCAATACTTTTCTCTGAAGGATTAAAACTGTTAGTTCATAGTCCACTTTCACAAAGCGTTTTTAGCGCTAAAGTCGACTTTTCCAGACTCGACTCAGAATTTTCAGTTTCACAAAGCGAAATTCAGCTTCAAAGTCGACTTTTAATCTGAAGTCGACTTTAAAAAATGACATTTTTCAAAGACAACTTGGACCACTCCTTGAAGCCAAAGTCGGAGTTTATTTAGCATCTTTCACGACTTCCTTACAGCAAGGATAAAACTTGTTGAAAATACATTTTCTAAGTCACTTTATTGAAGATTATAAATGCACACATAGATAGATACAAACTAATCTTGATTGCATCACTCAGGCACCGTAGCTGTGGGGGACTGGGGGGTCCGGAACCCCCCAAAATTCAGATAAAACCGGAAAAATAAGACTTTTACACGTTATTCTATGCTGTTTTGGCTTAGACCCCCCAAAAATTGGTATTGGTCGCCCCCCCCCCAAAAAAATAAGAAGTCCATGCTACGTGTCTGGAATCACTTCGTATTTTTGTTAACCTATCGGCAAGTTTGTTGCGTTTTTGCTATTTATTACGCAATTCACTCTGGTGGATGATAATGAGAAGTAATGGAAGCCGATTCAAAATTTTGTGACGGAATTTATCTGCCATTTCTATTTTTTTGGTCAAAAATGTCATTAAAACTCCTACACAATTTTTTGCTGCTGCACATGTGGCATGCTCCTACACATTAGGTGCGTAATGTTTTATGATGATTCTTCAATGTAATCAATAATACTTGTTACAATTATTGTTCAAAGATAAACGTTCAATCAAGGTTCAAGGCATATGTGATCCGGGAGAATCATTTACAAAGGTTAACTCCAGGTGACCCGACATGTCCTCGATTTTGATCGAGGACACGTCTGACACGTCTAAGTTAGAGCATTTGCATATGATATTTGCCAAAATTACAGAGTACAAAATATTATCCAGTTTTTACCCATTAATTCAGCAAGAAAAGCTCCTAGATATACTAATATATTGAGTGCCAAGCTCTTAATTTTTATCATAAACTTTGCGCTTATTTAAATACCAAAGTTCATAAGCTTTAACTCAATCAAGCAAACTATAACTATATAAAAAGGTTGACTTAAAAAACCTTATAAAGTAGACATATATCGTTTGAACTGTCAAAGGCTACTTTGGAAGCTCTAAAGTTGACCTGGAGGAAATTCAGAGTCAAAGCTAGCATTATAAAACACATTTTTCAAGTTGGTTTTTCAGGGTCGACTATTGTGAGAGAAGTCGGATTTGAGCGACCAAGGTGGACTTTGCCACAGTATGCCATCGAACAATCAGACCCAGACTGTTTGGGGCTTTCCTGTACACATCTGTACATAATCATATACTCCTATAGTATAGTTCAAAATTCTTGATTTTACAGTATGATAATTCGAAAGTATTAGCAATTCAGCCAGTCAGCAAACAGCAGTTTCTTAGTAACTGCCTCTCACATCAAGTGAATCGTTAATTGTACAATAAGCTGTCTAATGTTCTAAACTTCGCTGAGGGCTTCCCCAAATGGTCTACCAGTATTACAACTCCCTTCACAGCATGAAATACTGAGTTCGATTCCGTGCGTGATAGGTATTTTTCTTATGCGAGGCTGCTGGTCAAACTCTCAAAGCACCTAAGAGACCCAAACGGCCTAGAGTCAGGGGTTGCCCAGATGCTTTAGTCGGAAACCATCACACACATGCCAGAAACCCAGTCAAAAACCGTCAACAGCTGGCTAGAAACCCGTCGACAAAAACCGTCAAATTTATCATAAAATAGCAGTATGTTTACATGACAAATAGCAGTATAAACATACATGCATTTGCAATAAATATACATCAAACAGCATCAATACAGACAGTAAATTTTTTATCTACAGAAATACGTATACTGAACCAGAATTGCAAAAAATTAAAGCACCTGACTTAAGACTCGGATAACATGTCTATGGCATCAGAAAAGGCATCTTCAGTAATATTACCACTAACATCTTCCTCACTCAGATAAATTGACGCATTGAAGCTATTCAACATAAACTGTGATGGATTAAAATTTGACACATTTAAATAAATAAACTTCAAACCAAAACGTACTGACAATATTGAATCTACAGTTTTACAGATAAGACGATTGCGCAAATTAGTTTCAACTAAATTCATAGCAGAAAACACCAGGGCTGGCAAACTTTGGTTTTTGTGATTTTTTGGTTTTAGTGGTTTTGGGAAAAACAAAAAAATTTCCATGGTTTTTGGTTTTTGGCACTTTTTAAAGAATTATTTCCTAAATAAATTGGATTCACATGTGAGTACTTTGTGGGCATATTCTACAATCGCTCATAACTACTTTAGCAAGAAGCAAGAGTCTCGCATTACGAAGGAATTGCTAATTACACCTCCAGTAAAGTGAGTGACCAGTCCAGTCCAGTCTAGGCATCTAAATTTTGGGTGACAGATACTAGATAGTGAGTCAAGTCAAGACTTGTTTGTTTGTCCAATAGATGATACAGTGGTCGCCATGAAAGATGACGCGCCATCACCCTCAGAATTATAATGGATGGTGCGTCGCGAGCGCGGCGTTACGTCCATCATCACGCCTATCATCTCTTTTCACTGTTCAGCGCATTAACCTCCATCATCCACGATTAATCTGGCGATCACGGCCAGCAATTTAGCTATTAATAGCGCCAACAAGGAAGGCGCGCACGTGAATTCTGGCGGCTTCCTTCTTGTTGGTGCTATTAATAGCTAAATTGCGCCGTCCCATCTCCAGCGGGATGATGGAGGTTATGGTGAATAGTGAAAAAGAGATGATGGCGCATGATGGACGTAGCCTGCGGCCTCGCGCACCATCCATTATAATTCTGAGGGTGATGGCGTCATCTTTCATGGCGACCACTGTATGGTTTGCAATTTTTCTGTGACCGTTTTTACTCGGCCCGTTCTTGCTGCCAGTCATTTTAAGTTGGTGGCTAGGGGGAAGATTCAATTGGCTTAGGTGGGAGTGTGACTGGGGTTTCGTTATGTTTGGTCAATTAAGTTTAATCATTCATTTTCATTTATTTCATAAATTTCTCCTTCTGCTTTATAATAAATTGCACGCTGAACCAAAAACGGTCGGCAGCAGACTGGCTTAAAATTTCAAGATTTTGATGTTTTGCAAGTACCTACCAATCTACGTAGGAGGGGTCATGCCAGATTTTTTAATGCCACGGTTATAGAATTTATGAGCTTTTTGTCCGACCCAAGCAACGTATCTTCTGCTTGCGACTTTTTTCTTTCGTATTTGTATTGCTGATTGACTGGATGATGACTGCATTGTTCCAGATCTTTTTGTTGACTAACTGTTTGAATTATGTGCTCTGAATAAAAAATTGTGCTCAATTCTTTTTTTATGCAAACAGAACATACTATTGTGCCTTAGCTTCATTCAATAAGCTTGTAATTAACACTTGAAAGTTAAGATTCGCATTTTTCAACTAGAAATTTTGGTTGAAATAATCAAAATAATCAAAAACCACCAAGAACCAAAAATTAAAAAATTAAAATTTTGAAATCCTGGTTTTCACCACCCCTGGAAAACACCCATTGGACGGCTGCATTCGAGAAAGGTAAAGACAAAAAAATTTAGTGCAAACAATAATATATTTCCGAATCGAGGGTTTCTAGCAGCATCAGTATCATCCTCTTCTAAAAACGAGGTCCTGCTATGCTCACCTCAACGATTTTTCGCTAATGCTACATCAAAATTTGGAACTCCTTACCTGATCATGTTGTCGCTTCTCCTCTCCTAACGTTTGTTTGTTCAAAAAAGAGCTCCTAAACATTGATTTTACGATTTTATTGTTGGGGCATACCTAGTTGTATCACTTCGTGATCTGTATGTCCTTTTGTTCAGTCAAGCTGTTTTATCATGCATTCGTGTTTTATCAAATTTCGTGCATTTTCTGTACAATAAACATTTTCTTGCCTTGTCAAAAAATGTTTGATAGCTAAAAATCGTCTGACAGTGATTTGAGTCTTGGACCCTGAGTTAGGGATAATACCCCCTCACTCCCCCTGTGGGAATGTATGGTTAACGTGTTGTTCGTGTTACTGGGCTAAACTGAAGAATATGGTAGAAAAAGGAGCAAAACGAATACGGCATGCCAAAAATTTTTGCCAAACTGGTAGAACATGATAAATTGAAGCGCGGAAAAAATATTTGGTGAAAATCTGAGCTATACTTGCAAAGCAGCAGGCAACTCTCGATTTGAGTGTTGGGTAGGACGATTAAACGGCTCGATCCAAGGACTTACACATTTGTCAGAAATGAATAATATGGGCTGAAATTACGGAAGGAAGCATAGCAATGAAGGATAAAAAAGAGAAAAAGGCGCGGAAATCTGTTCGAAATTTTAAAAACTTAGAAAAATTTTCATATTTTTTGCATGTTTTTTCGGTTTTACTTGATAAGATATACGGAAATCTAAATTTTTGTTTCTATTATACTAAGGCTTAGGCTTAGTATATCTGAAAAGGTGTTTTAAGCTGCTTAGGTCGAGGTCGTTCCCGCTCAGGTCGACGTATAAATGCTTAGATCGATGTATAGATGCTTAGATCAATGTATAGATGCTTAGGTCGATTTAAAAATGCTTAGGTGGATGTATGTATAGATGCTTAGGTCGATGTATAGATGCTTAGGTCGATGTATAGATGCTTAGGTCGGCATTGGTGTAGCTGGTTCACATATGTATTACGATAGCCACGTTATAAGTACGTATACAGCAAGTATTATCCGGTGAAAGCTGCCACCTAACTGGTTTGATTTGAGTCAAGTCGAAAACAAATAAGGCAGTCATCAGATTTTTATAGTAGATTCATGTGACTGACCGCAAATGTTGGTTCAGCGTTTAAAATAAGCCTAAGCAATGGGATGCGACTCGCGTCGCATCCCATTACTCAGGCTTATTTTAAGCGCTGGCACCAACATTTCGGTCAGTCCATGATACTAAGCCTAAAGCCTAATCCAGCTGGTTAAACCAGCAAAACATCACGAATAGCTTGCAATCTTTATCGAAATCAACCAGCGTTAGTCGATTGGTTATGGTTCTGGACTTTAGAGCAAGGGGTCCACGTTTCCGAATCCGACTGCCAGCAACTATCTCTCTGTTTCCTCAGATGCTATCGACCGCAAACATACGCCCTTATAATATGACTATGTTAATACATATGTGAACCAGCTACACGAATGCCCTTAGGGTCGATGTATAGATGCTTAGGTCGATGTATAGATGCTTAGGTCGGTGTATAGATGCTTAGGTTGACGTGAATTGGGTATCTATATGTGGTTCTGCATTCAGCTGTTTGAATCTTTAAATACTTAGGTCGAGAAGATGCTTGCTTAGGTCGAGAAGAGGCTAATTAACGAAACCCATAGCTTTTGTAATATTGATCATAGACGGATGAAATGCTTTTCCGCGTTCTCTTTCAACATGTTCTAGGTACTGAGCCAAGAAAATCCGCTCTTACGAAGATTCCATTTTTTGAGTACTTTGAAAGTACCATATTCTTACGTTATTCCGTATTACTATTACCCTTTCCTTTTTTTGCTGCTGCTCTGTTGTTGCAGTAATTCTTATAAGCTTTTTTGTTATGCAAAAATGATATAACTTGCTCAAGCTCAAAATCCGTCAAAACCGTCAAAAGCAATCAAAATCGGAAACTCCACCAAACTCCGTCAAAAAACCCCTTCCCGTCAAAAATCCGTCAACGCAGTATAACCTCGCCAAATCAATCTGGCGGGAAAAAGGTCACACCTGGCAACACTGCCTAGAGTGCCAAAGCTAAGTTTTAAACCAAAATAATGTGCAATAGGCTGCAACCAATCGGATAAGGTCCCTGAGCCAATTGGCTGAAGTTTCACTGCCTTCGAATCACCTTACTGTAGAAAATTCTGAAGAATTTTAAAACAGACTATACTTCTTTACATCGATTTCACTCATTTTTTATTTCAGCATTTCTATGTTTTCATGCATCATTCCACCATAAATTACTGCAGTGCAGTCAGTGTTACTTTTAAAGATACATTTTCGTTAAAAAATAGCCATAGTAGTAGATCGACATCGCTGATCTCAATCCATAGATTTGTGTTCGGCCTGCATGCATCATTCAGTATACCTATAGTAAAACTTGAGATTTAAAAAAATAAAATCACCATAGTTGTAAATCGACGTCTGATCTCAAATCCGTTGTCTATTTTTAGCCTGCATGCACATAGTTGTTACAGTATACCTACGAAATTACCTCATCACTTTATAAGAATCATTTTCGTTAAAAAAATAAATCGCCATAAGAGTAAATTGACATCGCTGATCTCAAATCCGTTGTCTATTTTAAGCTGCATGCCATGTGTTCGTATACCTACGTTACAGTATACCTAAATTACACCTCAGATTTTTATTTCAGATCTCAGATAACTTACTTTCAGAAAAATTATTAACATCATGGCACAACATATTAATTTGCATGAATTTTTGCGAAATCCACAAAAACTGAAAAATCAGCCACCAAATTTGCATGAGAAAACGGCTTGCTGCTTGCTTTTCATATTAATATCTTGTGCCATGATCTTAATAAATTTTCTGAAGTAAGTTATCTGAATCTAAAAATAAAAATCTACGGGAGCTGCAGGTACACTGTAACGTAGGTATACAACAATGCATGCGGGCTAAATATGCAACGGATTTGAAGTCAGCGATGTCAATTTACTAACATGGCGATTTTGTTGCACTAACGAAAAATTATTTTAAAAAATTGTTGAGGTATATATGATATATATTTTGTGTGCTTGCGACTAAAAATAATTTATGATTTGAATCAGCAATGTTGATTTTACGATTGTGTTGTTTTATTTTTATGAAATAATTTTAAAAAGCTGGACATACTCTAGTAATACCGTGCAGTCCATCTAGAGGATTGTGATATTTATTAAATGTACTATGCAGCATGAATAGTGATTGACAGTATCGATAATCTTTCCATTCAAAACAGCCTATCTCGATCAAAGTCTGATTATTGTATCAGATTTTTTATTGCACAAATGGCTTCTTCAATCACGCTCTCTTAGCAGCTGGTTGCCTGAAACTCTTCTTATTGATGTTTATTGTGCTTTGCTTAACATATGGCGCGTCTAACAAACTGCTGCAAAAAACCTGAATCATAAAACATTCTGCTACGGCAAGAAGCCGTTCAGCGAAAATGGGTTGTTTTGAATGGAACAGACTATAAGATTTTTGTAAAACGAGGCGGTGCCCAGTGTTTTTTTGTACAAGGTCCGTTTGTACATGTACAAAGATGGTCCCCAAAAGTCTTTGTACATTTTGTACATGCAACTTTTTGTGGTAAAAACATACTTGTTCGACTTTTTGGTGTATTTTAGCTAATTTCTGGGTTTCTGACGACAAAAATTACTAAAAATTCTCTCAAAACAGCGTGAAGGCTGTAAAATTGACATTTTCCATTCTAAATTTAAATTTTGCTATTTTAAAATTATATAGGAAAAACAAATACTCATTTCAGCTTGAAGCGCAGATTCTTGGGAATTTTACACCTTTTTTACAGTTTTGTCAACTTATACACACAAATTTTTTGGAATTTTTCCTATAACATGGTACAGTAGCGATTTTAGTGTGAAAAAACAGACTTGTTCAACTTTTGGTAGTGTATTTTAGCTCATTTCTGGGTTTCTGACGACAAAAATTTTCGAGATTGTGGCAAAACAGCGTGAAGCGCCTGAAAAAATTTGACAATTTTCCCATTCTAAATACAAATTCTGCTATTTTTAAAGATATGAAAGACAAGCAATTACTCATTTGACGCAAAAGCGTTTTGGAATTTCAGACCTTTTTTTGAACTTTTGTCTTTAAAAATCTTTGTACATGTATGAAGATGGTACCGAAAAGTCTTTGTACATCGGGAAAAATGTTAGCCGATTACAAGAAAATCAATGGCGGTACCCCTACATTTCAAAACCATCGAAACAGGTCCTAAAATTCGTTCTCAAAAACAAAATTGCGTTTTTTGGCGTTTTGTACTTTTTTGACTGCCTTTGCCAAAATAGCTTTCGCGCAACAATTTGTAGAAAAATTTTTAGAAATTTCCGATAATTTTGTACGAAAAATGCTTACTAGTAAATTTCTTGTAACTTTTGCGAAAATGCGGCGCAAAGTGCAGGAAAATCTTTCAGACTCACACGAGGAAGTAGAGCTGCATGCGGGTACCCGAACAAGTACCCGAGTACCCGGGTGCTTAGGTGTACTCGCAGCGGCCGGTAGAAAATAATTTTATATACCCGAGTGCCAGATCCTCTAATATAAAATGGAAAATTAGCACTGCATTTGTACAATATGTGCTAAGGTGAATTAGAAACCTAGGAACATATTGCTTCTAAAGTGCGACTGAATCACAATGTAAATGTGATCTGATATAATCAACCGTAAAATGTTAAATAAGCGAGTGTGTTAATATTTCCTATTATCACAATATATCTCGTACACCATCTATAGGCATATTCCATTATTCAGCTCTTTAGTTACATTATTTTATTTGTGCCGAATTCTTCTTATTCTTCATTGCCGGCTAAATTTAAACAAGAAATTATCTGTTGAAGTGACGCTTTATAATGCAATCACTTCTGTGACCATTATATAAAATTAAACTGCAACTGTTAAATACATCATGCTAGCTGTTTTAGTTATACCTGGTTCAAAAGCCTATCGATGTTCCGATGCAGTCAGCCATAGGCATAGTCGGGGGGGTATTGAAATTTTGCCCCCTCCCAAAATTTTTCAGAAAATATTGGTGATTTTTCTGTTGCAATAATGTATGTCCAGAAAATTGAGTTCAAAAGGCAAAAACGTCAGAATTTTCCGTGCCGAGTCATTATTATTTATTGCTATATAGATCCAACAAATTTAAAGCTTGAATCAGCTAAAATAATCCAGCACTCCACATCACGTTAGTAATTTGATGCAATATTTGTTTGTTGAATAAAGCTGCGCATGCTTGTTGAGCATGATAGTAAAAGTGCGAAAATGATTGTGTACCACTTTGTCTATCCTTTGTTTGTTCTCTTTCTTCACAAGGACACATAATCCTATTTTGAGCGAAAGAAAGGCCAAAGTTTCTTATGTTTTTGCACATTCTTGTTTGTTCTATGAATTGCATTTTGTAAATGAGAAGGCCACAAATGGGCATGAAAATGGTAGTGAAAATTTTCATGGATACATCTTCTGTATCTTATTGGTAGCGACCCGTTGCTGTGTTATGTATATAGCAGAGGTTGGAAAACGCATTTCAGATCAATTTGTGCAATGTAGGAGTTCATCAATTTTAAGTGTTTTTAGGCTTACTTCTGAACTAAGATTTGGCCGATTTTGCGAAAATTTTAACCTTACTATTTAACATTGAAATGTTTTTTTACAAAATTTTGTAAGGGACTCTGCCCGGATCCCACTCGCCACCTCAGACGTCCCGCAGCCATTAAATCTCGTTGTACATGTGCAACGAGGTTTTAAAGGAAGGGAACAAGCCAGGTAAAAGGGTTAGGAATTTCTAAAAATTTATGGCGTTTTGCGCCAGCATTAAAGTGTCTGCTATATGATTTAAGCAGTATAAATTGAGTTTAATGTGCAAAAACCTCAAAATTTTGCAGCGCATAGTGCTGCCAGTTACAGTTATTCCTTTTTGTAAAGCTTCAACATTGCGTTTAAAAGCCTGAATCACTCAAAATATCTTCAGTCAAAGTTAGTAATTCGAAGTTTTCTTGTTAGAAGCAACCTGAATTGTCAAAACAGTTTTGTACAAATTTGATAATTTTCTGCTCTATCAGATTATTAGTACTCACAGAGCTACAAACTGTTAAGGGTGGAAAAAATGACTAAATTTCTTGGCACTTTGCGCCACTTATGAAGTCCGAACTGTTTGTCCAATACAAAGGCCGTAAATTCTACACAAAAACGTTGCTTGCTCCCAAGCCAAAATTCGGCTACGTCTCTGCAGTCGGCTCAGATACACTTAGACTTGTTTTTGAATAAATTTTCATTTCCGGTTGATTTCAAAATTGCTTTTTTCGTCAATGTGTTTTCCTGCTTCAAATGTTTTAATGATGCTATGAAGATACAAAACCTGCTTCACAGATTTATGCTTTGAATTATGAAAATGACTTAAAATTCATTAAATGCACACGAATTCTTCAGATTAAAGCCTTGATTCTATTTAATCTTGCATTAATTTTTCAATAATTTTACAACTTAAATATCACTTTACCCTGAACCTTACTGTCAACCGTAAATAAACGATGTTCACTGCATTCTCTTTTATCTAAGGTCCTACCCGAGTATACCTGGGTACCCGGGTACCCGAATTACCTGGGTACGGGTACCCCAGATACAGGTATCCGGGTAATGAAATAACTGGATACCCGGGTAGTAAAATTTGCAAAGTGTGCAGCTCTACCTGGAAGCCATTTTTTACTCATGAACTAGGTTTCACAACCATTTCAAGAGCAGAAACAGATGTTTCAGCATAGATTTATTCTATTTTCAGGCATACCTTTTTGAAATTTTTCGACTGTTCGTATCAAATGCTGCAAATATAGGAAATCGATCAGCATATCAAGCTTCTAAACCGTCCTTCCGCTTAATTTACAAATTTTTGCCGGATTTCTGCTAATCAAATAAATTTGATGATTTTTTGTGCTAAATTGTCGAAAATTTAAAAAAAAATTTTAATAAATTTGTATCATGGTTTTTTAATTGAAGTAGACAATGTAAAACGCCGATAAAAACGCTATTTCATACAGGAAGGGCAAGATTTTGGACTTATTTTTGTTTGTTTTTAAAAAAAGTTGGGGTACCAAAAAGTCGCATAATTTTGTGTAAATGAAGGAAAATTAAAAAATTTCCGGTACTTTATACAGATATAATTATGGAATTGTTCATATTCAAAAACCTGTAAAGTTGACTCCAAAAAGAGACAAAAATGTATAATTGCGCTTTTGCCAGATTCAATTTCTGTATTGCTTATCTTTGAGGAGCTTCAAAATCAAGCTTAAAGGGATAAAATTGTAGAAAAAGTCAAAAATTTGCATTACTTGGCTCCAGTGTTTCATAATATGCACTTTGTTGCATTGTTTGTCCTCAAAAAGGCCACAAAATTGAGTTTAAGTAGAACAGCTAAAATTGTCTTCAAGCAGTTAATTTTCATTTATTTTATCACCACAAGCTATAGATATGATTCAACGATGCAAAACGTCCAGAAAGTGTCGATGTAGCGCAAAAAGCTTGTTTTTAAATTCTATGTAAAATTTTCAGATTTTGAGCTCTCTCTCCTGAAATGAAATCTGGCCAAGGGGCTGTCTGTGTGTAAATCATATTATTTTTAATAGATCCACAATTTGTAGAACAGATGGAATGAAGAGTGCAACTTAACTTTTTTGAAAAAATAGCGAGAAACATTTTCAGCAACGTCAAGTTACACACTCCAAACTAGCAATGTTCACAGTTTGAAAGTTGACCCTATCATAGTTATTTAATATTGCTTCTTAAACAACAAAAGGATTAAAACAAGCAAGAATTTTTAGCATTTCAAGTCAAAATTCAAAGTTGACGTTTAAGCTAAAATACTTCTGACCTAAAATGCCATGTAGTGTGAACTGCGGTGTAATAAATGAGTAGTTCAAACTTTACACAACTACTGGGTGTAGAGAAAAGTAATGGTCAAATTTGTAATTCTGACATCATTTTTGAAAAAATTGAGCTTCTGCAAGGATCTAGAACAAGTGTTAATTTGCAGGGTAAACTTTAAACAACCACAGAGTGTAAAGAAGATTTTAGTCATATTCCTAATTCTGATATTACGATCAACACTTATGAAAAAAATGTCTCCACAATGGTCAAAAGACAAATAAATATTAGATGTAAACCATGTTCAGTGTAAATAAACGCGCCAAACAGGCGTATCATGTTTGATTCTAGTACGGTTTTGAGCTGTAGATCATGACCGAAAAAGTTGGCAGCAAAAAATAAGACAGAAAAACGTTCTACACAATTTTCGACTTTATGTCTCCAAAAAAAGCTCAATATTGATGTACATAAATACGCACAATTTGCTGTGATGTGTACCCAGTAGAGAGTGCTTTATTTTTTATTGTATTTGATAAATCCCGACTTCTAAATCGAGCAAGTGGCGAACAAAAAGAGGAACAAAAACGTACTTTTTCACCATCCATTAGATTATAAACTTTAAAAATCTGAACCTTGCCCCCCATTGAGTGTAACAAATTTGGTTTAGGCCAGTCTATAGCCTTTAAATTGTAGTACGATTACGTTTGTATGTGGAAAACTTCTATTCTGTAAAATATTTGAGATATTTATCAATCAAAATAAGGGATAAAACGTTTTTTGCCGATTTCAACTGCCTGATTTCAAACTTTACACCCCCATAAATAACTCAATATTGCTTTTTTTAAACGTAGTTTGCTGCAACGTGTAGCTCGCATCAATGTATATTAATCTATAAGCGGAAAAGTTGGCAGAGAAGTCTTAAACAAAATCTGTCTTTACGCCATCCACTACAGTGTAAAGTTTATACCCTTAATCTAACTCCGTATTGAGTGTACAAATGTTTACTGGTAAGCAGAAAGTAGCCCTTGAGTCATAGTGCATTTCTATTGGAACAAATTTTTTAAAACTTCAAAACCGGAGTTGTTGGCAATGACACCAAGCAAGCTTAAAACTCAACAGAAATGTCTTTTTCACCTGATTTTCACACTCTTTGCATTCCAATTGAGGATTAATGCAGAATTCAAAAGATAGAGAAAAGTGCCACGATAGCATTTCTTCATCTACAATTCAAAACCATTAAATTGTTTAAGGCATTGATACTAAATTGTTCAAAAAGCTGTGGAAAAAAACACCAAAATTCGCCCACCATTATTATGTTACGCCAAAACTTTACACGCTCATTACAAACTCGGTATTGAGTGTAAACAAAAAAGTCTGCAAAATGACGCATTATCTATAAAAAAACTGCACCTCCCAAAAATGTCCTATGAATATTTATACAAGGGGTACTCATATCGTAGGGGTATACAAGTATAATATAGATATGCGCTAACGCGCTATCTATGATTTTGCTTAATAACACTCATGAGTTAAAATTAATTATAATTAGCGAGATGTTTGTTGCCTCAGTTTAAACTAGTTTATAATCGGTTTACGTGATTAAAGAATTGCCATTCATGTAAAGATTTCTTGAAGTAGGGACTATATTTATCAATTAACTTATAGGACACCTTCAGCCCAGCTTCTTTTAACTCAACTCAACCCCCATTAGCACTGGTGCTAACGAAAATTTTTCAATTAGCATGGAATGACTTACACTAGCACGCTTGTTTTTACACCTGTGTAATGCAAATGATGTCGAAATGCATGCTGTTTTGTTTCTTAATATAGCTGTTTCAGAATATGCAATACTGTTGATGGTTGTTTTGCTGTGGTACAATTGATTTAAATCAATCACAAGAATTCATACCAAGTCACGATTATTGACTTCTTAATGCTTAGTGGATGGATGCAGAAAGCGGACACCTTTTTATCTATTAACATATCAGAAATGATATATGCGCCATATACTTTAATCTGACAACAGGTGCTACTGCGCTTGCTATGAATTAAATGATGAGTAAACATAAAGAAGCTAATTTTGTTTTCAAAGAGCAGAAAACATTGCAAAATTGTCAGAAAATAATTATTTTGTGCTGAAACCTTTTAAAAATAGACAAGAGAAATGCATATCTTTTTAGATAACAAGAAGATTGACTGTGGAGTGTTTAAATTGTGCAAATAGGGCTAATTAAATAGAAAATATAATACATACTGGGCGTGAAGCGCTGAACATCCCTTGGGATTTTTACTCAAAAATACGTTAAAAGTGTAAGTACT
>JAVLUZ010000157.1:3051277-3086820 GCA_036768485.1 Mermis nigrescens | reverse complement strand
TTATGCAGATTCAGCCTTCGGCCTTCGGCAAGCTTCGGCCGAAGCTGAAGCAGAGAGCTGGCCAGAAGCTTCGGCTTTGGCTGAAGCAAGATTTTGGAGCTTCGGTCGTTTACTGCCTGGGGGCAGTGATCGGACCGATCGGCCTCGGCCTCGGCCTCGGCAAGCCTCGGCGTTTTTGGAGCCTCGGCCTCGGCGCCGAGGGCGAAGCTGAAAAGTGCCGAGGCGCCGAGGGTTAAAATCAAATTTGAAGAAGTTTAATATGTCCGTTGAATATTAACTATTTAGAATGCATCTGCAGTACAAAGGCTATTTTTTTACCTATAGACTTTTCTTGTGGTTTTAGTCGCGTACCCAGTTACACAAAGTTACATACAGCAAAGTGCCAATTTATTATTCATGTGATGACTAAGTTTTAATTCTCATGCTTGCTACATGGATCGGAAACACACATTCCCAAAGGGGGAGGGGGTGAGGGAGGTTTATTACCCCCTCTCAGGGTACAAGACTCAAGTCACTGTCAGACGATTTTTGGTGAAAACATTTTGAATATTTTTGAGCCTAATTTTTACTATGGCAAAAGTGCAGCTATTTATTAGAATTTCCCGAAGTGATACAGTATTTTTGAATGTAAGCAAGAGTAAATAGACAAACTGTCACTTTAAAACATGCATGTAACAGCTCAAAATTTTCGGGAGGGGCTCCTCGGCATACATGTAACGGCTAGAAATTTCGGGTGGGGGATTAGCGACTCTAATTCTATGTCAAAAATGGCAAAAGCACCTAAAATAGCCAACAAAGCGCAAATTTTCGCCAAAAATGGGGAGGGTGGGTCAAAATTTTCTGACGTTGGAGGGAAGGGTTAGAGAAGGACGTCCAACCCTGGGTGGGTGGGGAAATCCCCAAAGCCCTTCCTATTACACGTATGGTTTTCGGTCATTTTTATGGGAGAAGGCGTAAATGATTACGAATTTTCGGCCGAAAATCGCAAAAACGCACCTAAAAATGGCCAATAAATGCAGGTTTTGCCAAAAATCAATTTCGGCTCGTGCATTCTTTGGAGCCATTTTTATACAATGTTAAAATACTTTCTTGGACAAAGTGATATTAATTATATCGTTTTTCAGTATTTTTTTAGGAAATTTCAAAAAATTTTCGGCGCTTCGCGCAAAATATCGCTGATATACTGTATTTCATATTAAAGCAGAGGCATTAAACACTCAAAAATCAATTTTTGAGTAATCTAGGCATCTTTATGCAGATTTAGATATCTTTTGTATCCATTTATACTGTTTTTAAAAATTTTATGCAAAACAAGTATATACTATTTAATAACTCAGCACATTTAGCCTTTCAAAGATAAAATTGACTAATTTATACTGATGTTGCATTGGATTTCTAAGCACATTAGTGCTAATTACAAGATTTAATTTGCATATTACAATATCTGTAATATTTCTGATTTTGTAGTACAAGTTGTTTTAGCTTTCTCAGTCAAGTTTTATGTCTAAATTTCATCAAAAGCTCATAAAAATTTCGGCGCTTCGCGCCAAATAATCTTATGAACTATATCCAGGCCGAATTATCACATTTAAGACCACGGTTTTTTGTATTCGGCAAAGATTTTGCATAATGTACAGAGACTTTTCAGGACCGTCTTTGTACATGCACAAAGATTTTTGGAGAGACAAAAACTGTAAAAAGGTGTAAAATTCCCGAAAATTTTCGGGGCATCAGTAATTGTCTGTCCTATATATCTTTAAAATAGTAGAATTTGCATTTAGAATGGAAAAAATGTCAGATATTCAGAGACCCAGGAATTAGCTAACATACGCTACCGAAGGTCGAAAACCCCTGTTTTACCACAATAAATCGCTACTGTACCATACTATAATAATACACAAAAATTTGCATGTACAAAATGTTCAAAGACTTTTGGATACCATTTTTGTACATGTAAAAAGGTATCTTGCACAAAAAAAACACTGTTTAGGACTGCATGCCGGTTGCAGGTCACACACTGGCAGTATGTAAAAATGTGTATGTTCAAAAATATATTCATACAGTTCTTGTCACGGAAATTGCAAACGCAGCGCCGCTGTGATCTACTACGATTGACAAACTACAGTAGAACGTAAGCGCTTCTACCGTAGCCACGCGTGTTCGGTCATATTTAAATTGCGGTCGGCCTTAGTAGATCGCAGCTAGCATATTGCGTTTTTTGTCACACTGCTTTGATCTTTTGCATGCGTGCGTCTCAAAAGTGTGTGCATGATGCAGGTCCAGCCCGAGAAAAAAAGGTAAAAATAGATTGGAATTTTCGTGCATATCATTATAATTCTCGTTTCCTCCATTGGAATCTTATCTAAGAGATAAGGGGCATAAAGATGGAAGAAAATAGTATTTCCTGTGTGTGATCAATTGCATATTGCTCTGTCGCAAAAGGGCATTTTAAAATTAATTTCAGGCTGAGAACGTTTGGCGTTTTAAAAGAAATTCATCGCCAATGAAGAGCAAAAGATTTAAAAATCATATAGACCCAGGGAACGCAAGCAAAATCTTTGTGAGCTTGTGTATTAAAATATCAGGAGGTAAAAATTTGTTGTTGTTTTCAAGCCTTGCCTTTATTACATGTGTCTGTAGGCGTATGACCGCTGAATAGAATAAATACAAAATGGTAGATACGCATATATAAGTACTTTAATTGAACAAGAAAAATTGCGAAGAAAGCTGGCTGGTCAGAATAAAATTTGCGCAAAATAATAGAACGGGCAATATTTTTTGAACTATATGCTTGCCTGAGGAGACAGACACTAAGCGATTTATTTCACTTCTGAACTGAATATATTATTGATGTACATATCGTAAATAAATGAAAAAAGCGAAGATACAAAATATTTTTGAAAGAGGATAATGAGGAATTTTTTATCAATTTTGTAGTTTAAAGGCATAACGATATTTATCATTTAGTTTATTTTATGTAACAAAAATTTTAAATATGCAGCACCTAAATTCTAGGGGTCAGAATAAGGTAAATCGCCAAAAATATAACTAAAAATAGAATTCTGGGGTCTACAGTAATTTGCAGGGGTATGTATTTCAACTTCTGGGGTCACATCCCCCATGGCCATTTGTGGCCAGAAGGAAGGAGCATCAACGGTGTTTTTAATACAAAATTATTTAGGTTTCATCCCTCCAGAATCCCCATGCTGTGCTGGTATGACATATGATTAATTTTATTATTCTTTTCAGCGCTATAAAAGAATCGAATAAAGATATATGATTAATTAATTGATTCATTCATTTTAAAAATAATTTTAAATATCAATTTTCAAATTCCTGTCTAGTCGTATTCCATGTCAGTTCCCTTCTAATATTACTAATTGTATCATTATGTAAATATTATATAAAATTATGTAATAAAAATATAATTATTCTATCCAATCACTTCAGGCGCTTATTTAGTTCAATTTTTTCAACAAAATAGATTTTCGTTCTTCCATGCCTGTGTCAAAAGAACGGCCAGCCTGGCTATTTTTATCCTTCCGATTTACGCTGCATACAGCAGGCACAAAGCACGTACTTAGGCGCACAGGGAACCTTCCACGCTGCATGCAGCACGCGTTAAAACTACAACTTGCGTAAAACGATCATCATTGTAACAAATAACGGCGTGGTCGTATTATGCTCCGATTCGTTAAAGAAAAAGACACGCATACTGTATGTTTGTATTAATACGCAATAAGAAGGTCATCTCATTCTACTATCCGCGATCTACTAGCTTAGACCTCACAGTCACTATTCATTCTCTTCCCAATTTTGCAATATAATGGTGAAAAATATGGTTTGTAGAAGAAAGAAAATACCTTTTTAAAAACCTTTCCCTCCAAAAGATAAGAGCAATTTGCTTTGATTTTATTTCTAATTTTGATTTAGTCAAAAAGATGCGCTTTTTAAAATCATATTACTAATGGCAAAAGAAATTTTTGGGCCTATATGATTTTGAATCTTTTGCTCTTCATTGGCTATGAATTTGTTTAAAAACGCAGAACGCTCTCAGCCTGAAATTAATTTTAAAATGTTCTTTTGCGGCAGAGCAATATACAATTGATCGCACACAGAAAATACTATTTGCTTTCATTTTTATGCCCATTATCTCTTAGATGAGATTACAATGGAGGGAACGAGAATTATAATGATATGCACGAAAATTCCAATCTATTTTTACCTCTTTTTCTCGGACTGGACCTGCATCATGCACACACTTTTGAGACGCACGCATGCAAAAAATCAAAGCAGATTGAGAAATTTTTTTCCCGTTTGTGTGACAAATAACGCAATATGCTAGCTGCAATCTACTAAGGCCGAACGCAATTTTAATATGACCGAACACGCGTGGCTACGGTAGAAGCGCTTACGTTCTACTGTAGTTGGTCAATCGTAGTAGATCACAGCGGCGCTGCGTTTGCAATTTCCGTGACAAGAACTGTATAAAATATCTACAAAAATTTGTTCGCTCATACAAAGACACTACTTAATTTACTAGTCCCCCATCTTGGGATTTCACCCTTCCCTCAACTCTGGACCTTGGGAAACTATGATCGGAAAGTACAGTGCAGTTTCTGTCATATTACCTACCACACCAGAATTGGATGACTGAAAAAGCGTGTTTAAACATGCATTACTGCAAAAGCGAGCACAACAATGGCTACAGTTCTGTCTTTACTTAGCTTATTTCGTTTGTTCGTTTATTTCTTTGACACTGTTTTCTTATTTATGTACAGTAATAAAAGTTTTTAAGTGCTTGTTCAGCCATATTTTTATTAACTTTTCCAAGTCTTCAACGCAACTTGTTAAATTAAGTAAGCTTACATTCTGCTGACTTTATTCAATAAATCCTTCACACATTTAATCTACTATTATTGAAAATGACATTCGATAAAGTGTTCAATATTACGATTTTTCTCTAGCTCATGTGCATACAAAATATTCTAAGAGCACTATTTATGGGTATAGGTATATAAGCTTGACCCTCGGCATTACCCTCGGCCTCGGCCTCGGCCTCGGCCTCGGCCGAGGCAAGGATTTTAAGGCGCCTCGGCCTCGGCCGAGGCCGAGGTCCAAAAGTACCCTCGGTCCGATCACTGCCTGGGGGTCAAAAATGTCAACCCGATTTTCATCTCTAACCTAGTCCTTGGTAAGCTAGGTTTTAAACAGCTCATTACTGAGTCCACTCGAGATAATAATTTAATTGACCTAATTTTTACTAATTGTGAAAATATTTGCTTTAATATTAATGTTTTACCCACATTTACGGATTCATGTGATCATAATCAGATTGATTTTTGTTTAATGCTCGATTCAAATAGGAAACAGAATCTTCTGTCAGAAATTATTCATCTGGTAATTACAATGATTTTGCCTTATTTCTTGACAGCATTTTCTGGGAACAAGTATTTTTTGATTGTATTACAGTTGACAACTTCTATGATAAGTTTTTGTCCATAATTCATTTTGGTATTGAATGCTTTATACCCTTCAAAAAAATTATCGGTAAGAGACGTTCTAAGGAGATCCGAAAATCACTCAAACATAAATATTACATGTGGCGAAAATACAAAAAACATAAATCTATTGCCAACAAACTTAAATATTGCACTGCTTCTCATAAATATACTGCTGCTATTCATAAAGAAATTAAACTTTATGAAAAAAATCTCATTAAAAATGGTAATTTGAAACAATTTTATTTGTATGTAAAAGTAAAACTAAAACAATTAAGTCTGTTTCTCCTCTAAAAGATAGTAATAATATTTTTCAATTTGATTCCTATGCAAAAGCGGAATTACTTAATAAACATTTTTGCTCAGTTTTCACTATTGATAATGCTTTTTGTCCTGACACTATTGATGTTAATGTATCTAGTAGTGATGCACCGGTACCTCATTTCCAGCTGGTACCGGTACTGTAACTGGTACCCTGGTACCGGCGCCAGTACTGGTACCGGTACTGGTACCAATATGTATGTTATGTAATATGTATTCTGTACTTATATACTAGTGTTTCATCTGATCTGTTTAATCTGGATATTGTTCCTAGATACGGTTTAAATACTTTTTACTACTATGTTACTAAAAATCGCTTTTTTACAGCACCTCACCTTTGTTTTTTGTACAAGGTCCGTTTGTACATGTACAAAGATGGTCCCCAAGTCTTTGTGCATTTTGTACATGAAAAATTTTGTGTACTATAATATAGTACAGTAGCGATTTTAATATGGTTAAACAGGGTTTTGATCTTTGGTAGTGTATTCTAGCTAATTCCTGGGTCTCTGAGGGCAAAAATCACTGAGAATTGTCCTAAAACGGTGCGAAGCGCCGAAAAATTTGACATTTTTCTTCCGAAATGCAATTTCTGCTATTATAAAAATATATAGAATACACAATTACTTATTTCGGCGCGGAGCGTCGAAAACTTGCGAATTTCAGACCTTTTCTGCAATTTTTGTCTTCTCAAAAATTTGTACATGTACAAAAACGGCCCCTAAAAGTCTTTGTACACCAGGAAAAATCTTTGCCGATTACAAAAAAAACACTGCTCCTTCCTATTATATTAATTCGAAGGGATTTATTGGTGGTCACCATACGTGGGCAGCAAAAAAATTCTGGGGGGGGGGTGCAAGATTTTTTTGAAAGTCAAAAAATGGCCTTAAAAATTGTGGTAGGGCGATAAAAACACCATTTTTCGACGTTTCTCATCAAGCACTATCCATTAGCATCAAAAAATTGCGAAAAAAAAACAAAAAAAAATTTCAAAAATTGAATTCTGGGGGGGGGGTATTTTGATTTCTGGGGGTTATTTTGGTTTCTGGGGGGTGCATACCCCCAAAGCCTCCCCCACGCCCAGGTGTGGTGGTCACTGTTCATTATGTCGGTGAATGAAAGAAAAGTCGTCACAGCTCTGGGAACTCTATAAGATAGATGATAAGGATGAATCAAAGGTATTATGCAATTGTTGTGGGAAGTCAATTAGCAGAGGAGGCAAAGAAGCATTGGTTTTGGCTTGGATGGAATGAAAAAGTATTTTGTCGACCCATCCAACCAAATTTTGCTGGAAAATTTATAAATGCTCGTGTTTTTGTCCAAAACATTACGAACTGTTGATTAGGATTGTTGAAATAAGTGAAATAAATGATCGAATAAAATTTACAAAGAAATACTTATTTATTATTGCATTGTTATTTGCTACAGAGTGGGATTTATTCTGAAACAGTTCCTCCTTCACTTTGAGCTCAGAAAATTAAATCAATAAAAGTAGTACGGGCCGGTACCAGAGTGGTACCGGCACCGGTACCCTGGTACCGGCGCCGGTACCGTACCGGTACCGGTACCCGGTGCATCACTAGTATCTAGCAAATTAAATTTGACTTTTATCGATTATATTAATGATGAATCACTTTTAAAATCTATTAAGAAATTGAAATCGTCTTTTTCAGTTGGACCTGACAATCTTCCACCAATTTTGTTTAAAAAACTGGCTTATTCTTTAGTGAATCCATTAAAAAAGATATTTTCAATATCTCTTTTAACTTCTAAGTTACCTAAAATGTGGAAACATGCTCTTGTAGTACCCATTTTAAAAAAATGACCCCGCTTCACCTGATAACTATAGACCTGTTTCACTTACTTGTGTTTCATGCCGATTATTGGAGAATATTATTAAAGATAAAATCATGATGTATATCTTGCATTACAATCTCTTATCAAAATACCAATTTGGCTTTTTACCGAAAAAATCATGTGAATCACAGCTACTTTGTTACACTGATTATATTATCAAAAATTTAGATAATAAAGATACAATCGATTCTATTTATTTGGACTTTCAGAAAGCTTTTGATTCCGTTTCAAGTTCAAAGTTTATTTTTAAATTATTCAAGTATGGACTGTGTGATAATCTCATAAAATGGATCCATGATTTTTTGACTAATCGTACTCAGAGTGTTAAGCTTGATAATGCAGTCTCACTACCGGGAAATGTACTTAGTGGTGTTCCACAGGGGAGTGTCCTGGGACCTGTTTTATTCTTACTTTACATTAATGATATTACAAACCTTTGCATTAGTGAAAAAACAAAAATTATGCTTTTCGCGGATGATATTAAAATATATGCTAAATCAGTGGATTTTTTCTTTTACAAAAACTTCTTACTGATATTATCAAATGGTCTAAGTTATGGCAATTACCCCTATCAGTATCTAAATGTCAAGTCCTTTACTTTGGTCATAATAATCCTCGCTTTGATTATTTTATAAATGATAAAAAACTTCTTCCTACTAATATTGGGGTTCGGGATTTAGGTATTACTCTAAATGAAACTTTGAATTTTTCTCCTCATATAAAAAATATAGTCAAAAACGCTTACTTTCGATTATCACTTATTTTTCGATCATTTCAGATTAAGAATACAGGAGCATTAATTTTAGCTTTCAAGCAATTTATTCGTTCCCTTTTAGAATTTAATACAATTATTTGGAATCCATATAAGAAATATGATACCTACAAAAAATATAGAAAAAGTTCAAAAATATTTTACCAAACGTATTCTTAAATTTAGTGATATACCATATGAACGTCGGCTTCAGATATTAGAATTAGACTCTCTGGAATTTCGTAGAGTTGCTTTCGATTTATCTATGATATATAAAATTTTCAATGGATATATACAAATTGATCCCGATGATTTTTTCACACTTACACAGTCATCTAAAACTCGAGCTGTTAATAGTTTAAAACTTAAAGGTGAAAAATTTCGTTTAGATGTTAAAAAATACTCTTTTCCAAATAGAGTCCTATATCTATGGAATTCTCTCCCAGATGCGATTATTTGTTCTTCTTCGGCAAATATCTTTCAGACCAGGGTTAAAGATTACCTCAAATCAAAAATTTTGGCTCCAACCAGTATGCTTTAATGTATCATGGAGCTATTGCAGCCAGTGAAACTAGCGATGATTTTTATTCTTCGTATTTTGCCGTGTTTATGTGTATTTCACCTGTCTCATTGACTTTGCAATAAAATTTGTATTTGTATTTGTATTTAAATTGCTGTACTCATCAACAACAACAACAACAACAACAACAATTTATTCGCTAAGTCAAAAGAAAATATTAACATACATGGATAGGACGAATGAACGAAAATGAAAATACATGAAAGACAAAACAAATTAAGTATGACGAAGCAGGGTAAATGTAAAGGCAATAGAAAAAACTGCTCTTACTTACGCCCCTTTAAGAAATTTAGAAAGGTTTAATCTTTTAAGTTTAGTCAGAAAAACGTGTCTATTTGGAGCACTTATAATCTGTTCAGGTAGAGAGTTCCAGATAGGAATTATTCGATTACAAAAATCAAATTTTCTGCAATTTTTATTTACATGATTGACGAGAAGTTTACAAGAATTTGCTGCTCGATTAAAATTTAAATTAATTGTGAAGAAATCCTTGAAAGGAAGAGCTTTACATTTGATAATAGAAAAGGCTAATGTTAGGTCGTTATGGAGGCGTCTTAGCTCAAGAGTGTCCAGACCAAGTTCGTGTAATCTTTCAGCATATGTCAAATTTTTATCACTAAAAATTCGTTTCGTAAACCTTCTTTGAACCCGTTCGACGGAGGTGATATCACACAGCAGGTAAGGACTCCACAAAACACAGCAAAATTCAAGCACTGGTCGAACGTAAGTAATGAAGGCCTTAACAAGTAATAATCTATCTTTAGAAATAAAACTACGCAAGATCAGATTGCTTAACTGCATGCCTTTTTTCACAATATATTCACAATGAGATCTGGACGATAAATTAGAATTCAGAAAAACACCCAAATCTTTTACACAAAGTGTGTCAGTAGAAAGATAGAAATCATTTATGTGATAAGAATGCCTAGGGTTTGAACTACCCAGATATAGAACTAAACATTTATTAACTGATATTTTTAATTGCCATGTATTGGCCCACTCATGCACATAATTTATGTCAGCTTGAAGTGTCATGAAATTGGATGATAGATTCCAAAGTTTGATATCGTCAGCAAACAAAGTAAAATTACTGTTTTGGCGCATTTCACATAAGTCGTTAATGAAGATTAAAAAAAGTGTGGGACCTAGTATACTACCCTGGGGCACGCCACTGGTAACAGGAATGGAATCAGATAAAGAATTTTTAATTTTAACGACTTGGGATCTATTAGTCAAGAAATTTTCGATCCAATTAAAAGAGAGTTTGTTCAGTCCATAAGATGCCAACTTAATTAGCAGTTTTTTGTGTGACACGGTATCAAAAGCCTTACAAAAGTCAATGTAGACAATGTCAACAGGAATTCCCTCATCTAAAAATTTGGTCCACTGATTTTTGCACTCAACAAGTTGTACGCACATGATCTATTTTTTCTAAAACCAAACTGTTTTTCACTTAGCAGATTTTGCTTCTCTAGATAAGAAAGCAAGGACATGTTCATTATAGATTCCATTAATTTACAAGAAACACAACATAAGGAAATTGGACGATAGTTATCAACTGATGACATATCCCCCTTTTTATGAACTGGGATCACAACAGCTTTTCGCCAAAAATCGGGTATCTTTCCACTTTGATAAGAAACGTTGAAGATGGTTTCTAAAGGTGAGAGCAATACTGTTTTCAACTTTTTAATAAAATATGCACACAAGCCATCGGGGCCAAGCGACAAAGTGGGCTTAAGCCTACTTATGGATTCAGAAATAGTCAGAACATCAAATTTTACAGAAAGAGGATGAGCATCACTTTTGACTCTGTTTGCGAAATGGGGAGAAACAAGATCGTCAATAACAAAATTACTCGCAAAAAAAGAGTTGTAAGCATTAGCTTTTTCAAAATCATTATCTATCATCCTACCATCACACATTAATATTGAAGCTGACTTTGTCTTTCTTAACCGGTCATTTACGAAAGAATAAAAATTTTTTACATTTCGAGAATTTAAAAGCACTATACTACAGTGCTAATTTATATTATACTTTAAATAGCATTACTTATATCCTGTTGAATTAAAACAGTAGCAGTAAATCCTACAAAACTTCGTTATTTTAAAGCTTGTAATCTATAGTCTACTTTTTGAAACTAGTGCATGGATTGACTCAGCGAACTAATTTACTCATTTCTGTAATACCTGATTTCTTTATTGCGCGACTCGCTACAAATAAAATACTCACTTATACTCCACCGGGCAAAGTATAAATCGAATGTTACAGTAACAGAAAAATTAGTTTTCAGATAGAATTCATGCGCTAGTTTACAAACACAAGCTATATAGCCGCTTCCATCCCGAATTTTCGATTTAGCAAAAATTTAAATGACCGACTGTAACTGCGAGAGTTACATGGTTGGCGAACTTGTGTTAGCACTTCGCAGTAGCCACTTACTTAGCCAATACTAGTAGCTATCTACGATAGTGTACTGTGGACCGTGCCTTCGGCCTTCCCACAATTTCCCTATTTTTCAATATTAAAAAACATTAAGATACTTGTCCGGTAACATAGAATTAAGTATATGATGATAGTAATTGTTTCATGCATACCGCTCGCATTAGTTTAGAACATTTGATCTGATATAAAAGTATTCCAGTATTATGCTATTTTGACGTTAACTTCTTTTACTGTAATGGTCCCATGAGGCCATCTTAGTTAGTTTGGTTGGTGCACGTACGCTTGTCTAGTGGAGTACATTTTGTTTCCTTTTTGCGTTATTGTTGGTTTCTGGCATCTGGCCGTGTACATAGAGTTTGAATAAAATAGAAAAACCTACCCAGGGGTTCGTTATACCAAGGGTAAGGTCGGTAATTCCCAGCGTCGAGGATTTTGGGACCTTTAGTGGAAGGATAGGTAAATTTCGTATGACTATTTATTTCGTCCAAAAGTCTTAATTCTTTTCTCATTCCAAAAACTGGTCAAAAATATTATTTAATCTTTAATGATGATTGATCAGTCTAGAGCTCGTTGGTCTTGTTTTCAAATTTCATTGTGCTACGTATATTAGGAACCAAAAACATTTCTGATTGATTCGAACCCAGAAAATAAGTTAAATCATCAACTTGAGCATTGAGATAGGTCAACTGACCTCCGCGGCAATTCCGAGATTTAGGTAGGTACTCTTAGGGCTTAGTGCATAGCTGCTGAGATCACCCGACGAGAAGCGGTCAGCTATATTAGGACCAAGGGGATCGAAGCCGTAAGGTCTGCAAGGGTCCAAAGACCGAAGCGATTCCAGGCTAAGCGATCGGGGCCAGCGCTGAGAGCAGATCTAAGTACCTAAGTACCTAAGTAAGTCTCGAAGGCAAATACGCCCGGTTCCTAAGTTGTTTCCGTAAACATAGGGCAGCTCTGTATTTACACTGGATGTCCCACGGAGATCCCCCTGCCCACTTTGCGGAGCTCCTCAGGGGAGGGCAGTGTAAGTGCAGTGCACATACATGTAAGTCCTCTCGAGTGTCTCTCTGCTCGCAGACGCTTTTTGTGTATAACCTGTCAGGTTGATGTTTCAACCGTTAGTTATACACAGCGTTCTGCTTTCAGGTAGAGCACTGGCCATCTGCGATTTATTTGGTATGGCGCTATAGTTGATGCATCACAACCTATTATACCTGTTCGCGTTTGTAACATCTCTAAAGCACCTATTCGCATTGACTCTGGTGAAATAATAGGTTCTTTAACCTCTGATGCCGAAGTCATGTCACATGTATTCAAATTTTGATGACAGGACACCTGAACTTTTTGCATCAATAAATAAAGCTTTAAACGGCTCCGCACTTGATTCTCGGCAACAGCAACAAATTCGTGAACTTTGCTTAAAATTCGACTCAATTTTTGCATTAAAAAATGAACCTCTCGGATGTACCCCTTTGATGAAACATCATATTGACAGAGGGAATAATCCGCCCGCTGTTGGAAAAACTTATCGTTTTGAACATTCTAGAAGAGAATCTATGCAAAAAATCATAAATGAAATGCTTGTAGATAAAATTATTCGACCTACAACCAGCCCTTGGGCAAGTCCATTATTTCTCATAGGGAAAAAGGACGGTTCCCTAAGGCCGGTCGTCAATTATCGTCGTTTAAATGACGTAACTAAAACGCAAGTTTATCCTCTTCCTCAACTAGACGATTATTTCGATACTTTAGGCTCTGCCGCATATTTTAGCATGTTAGATCTAAAATCCGGTTACTGTCAAATTCCTCTCGACAATAAATCTCGCAAGAAAAACTGCATTTATATGCCCTGTGGACCATTACGAATTTGAAGTTTTACCTTTTGGCTTAAAAAATGCGCCCGCAGATTTCCAAAGGCTAATGGAGCTTGTGCTTGCAGGTCTAAATTGAAAACCTTGTCTCGTTTATATCGATGACATAATTATTTTTTGCGCACTTTTGAAGAACATTTAAAAGATCTTGAAAATGTTTTTATCGCTCTTAAAAATGCAAACTTATGAGTAAAGCCTGATAAATGCCATCTTGCACATGCCGAAGTAAAATTTCTTGGCTATAGCATAAGCTCATTGGGCATCGCGCCTGACATGTCTAAAGTCGCAGACTTAATCGCGTTTCCCATACTGAAAACCGTTAAATCTTTGCAAAAATTACTTGGTTTAGTCCAATGGTTTAAGAAATTCGTTAAAGACCTTGCTAAAATCGCTAAACCGTTATTCCATCTTCTTCGCAAAGATGTCGAATTTTGCTGGAAGGCCGAACACCAAACCGCTTTAGAGCTTCTGAAAAAAGCATTTACGTCTCCACCTATTTTACAATTACCAAAATTCGACAATGAGCACCAATTTATCTTAACAACTGACGCAAGCAATTATGCGTTAGGTGCCATTTTGACTCAAAAACATTTACCATCCAAAAGTCGTTTTATTCTTAGCTATGCTAGTCGCGTGCTAAATTCTGCCATATAAAATAATGCTACTTTGGAAAAAGAAGCGCTAGCGGTAGTGTGGGCCATCAAGCATTATCGACACTATCTATATGGTAAAAAATTAATTGTTGAAACTGATCATCAAGCGTTAACTTGGCTAGTGAATGTAAAAGACCCATCGAGTTGTTTACGCCGTTGGGGTCTCAAATTACAAGAGTATGAATACAATATTGTATGCATTCCTGTTGCATATAACTGCGCAGCTGTTCTTCTTTCATGGCACCCAAAATACGATCATGCAGAACGTAAATATAAACTCGATTGCAAAAATGTTGTTAATATCGCAATTCTAGACTCAGAAGACTCTGAATCCGAAGATGAATCGGCTCCACCTGACCGATCGCATGATAATGCGTCTAATGCAACGATTAATAATCCTAATGCGCAAAATAATAACCCTACTGCGCCAATAGACCCTACCAATTATAAACCACCTACGTTTCGCAAACGCATGTTGCTTACTGATGCTGAAAAAGCTGAACTGTTAACACCTGCGTGCTTACTCGCAGAGCAACGTGCTGATGACGAATTACACAAAATTCGCATCACGTTGAATGACTTAACAACGAAAAAATAATGTGACGAATTTTTTCTCGTAAACGATGTTCTTTTTCGCCGATTCCAACCTAAACATTTGCCAACTATCGTTCATCAAATCATTATCCCAAAATCTCTGCATCGTTTTATATTAACCGAATTTCATGACTCTATATTCGGAGCTCATTTTTCATTGCATAAAATTTTGCCCGCCATACAAATGCGTTATTGGTGGCCGCGCATGGAGAATGATGTGATCGCGTGGTGTAGGAACTGTGATGTGTGCTTACAATGTAAGGTCACATTAAATTCCACATCTGTTCCTTTGCAACCAAAATTGAAGTTTCCGCACCTTTCGAACTTATTGCGTGTGATTGCTTGCATATGCCACGATCCCCTCCGGAAATGACCAAATTGTAGTTTTTATGGACTATTTTACCAGATATGTGGAAGCTTTTGCTGTTTCTGACATAAAAGCAACAACAATTGCAAATTTGTTGCTAAGAGAAATTATCCCACGTTATGGAGTTCCCAAAAAGTTTTTGACAGATCATGGTTCAAATTTTAAGCCTAATTGTAACTGCGAGAGTTACACGTTTAGGCGAACCTGCCTTAGCAGTTCGCAATAGCCATAACATAGCCAATACTAGTAGCTATCTATGATAGTGTACTGTGGGCTATGCCTTCGGTCTTCCCATTATTTTCCCAAATTTTCAATAATAAAAAACATTTAGATACTTGTCCGGTATCGTAGAGCTAAGTGTATGATAATAGTAATTGTTTCATGCATACCGCTTGTGTAATCGATAACAATTGATCTGAGATAAAAGTCATTTCAGTATTATGTTAAATTGATCGTTGTTTTAATTTACTGTAATGGCCCTTGAGGCCAGTGTACTGAAGGTCGTGTTAGTTTTTCTGGCTTGTTTGGTTTTTCGTTGGCCGGTTATTTTCGACTGTACATTGTCATTTTTCTTTTGCATATTTTGTTTCCCGGCTATAGGCCGTGTGTTCTTCGTCGAATAAAATCCTAGAAAACCAACCCAGTGGTTTCGGATATACCGAGGGTTTGGTCGGCCATCATCCCCACGTCGAGGAACTCCACCCATCTAGTGGACTGATAGGTAAATTCCGTACGATAGTCTTTTCCATTCGAAAATCATAATTTATTTCTCAAGCCAAAAATTGATCAAAATCATTATCTAATCTATAAGGATGATTGATCAGCATAGAGCTCGTTGTTGTTGTTTTCATAGTTCAGCGTGCTACACAAATTAGGAACCAAAACATTTCTGATCAGGCACTGATTGAAAATAAGTTAAATTACAACTTGAGCTTGAGATAGGTCAACTGACCTCCGCGGCAATTACCGAGACCAGGTAGGTAGCCTTAGGTCTTAGGGCGTAGCTGCTGAGATCACCCGACATAAAAGCGGCCAGCAATATTAGGGCTGAGGGGATCAAAGCCGTAAGGTCTGTAAGGGTCCAAAGATCGAAAGCCTTAGAGCCGCGCGATCGGGGCCAGCACTAAGCGTAGACTTAAGTACCTACGTACCTAGGTAAATCTCGAAGGTAATGCTAGGCCGGTCTGTGTCGCTCTTGTAGATACAGGCCCCCTACATTTACATTGGATGTTCCCTCCTTTAGGCTGCTAGCTACAGCCGAGCTGATCAATCATCGTAAAATTATTTTTCGATCCAAAAAATTATCATTTTGGCCATCTAAAAATGTGTAACGTTTCGTTCACCTTTGTTGTTGTATCAACCGCGATTGTGGCAGTGCGCAATTTAAGTAAGCGTCCGTGGTAAAGATTTTGTGTATCGTGGTAAAGCCATTGTTATTTTTCTATTTCCGTCGGATCTCTACTGACGAAGGCAGCTCTCACGCTCGTATATTCATTTTTCTATAAACGTCAGCCCTGAGGCGACGATTTATCATTTTCCTCAACTGACGACGAAATTCCGTCATTTAGGTTCTTACCCACCTGTTTTTCTAACCACGTACACAATCTTGCGCTTTAGGCTTAGTTCTATCTGCTTTCGATCATTTCACGTCAGGTATATCTTACTTCAAGTAAGGAAGTACTATTTACGTGGAAAAACCTGTTTTTCGGATCGACAAAGGTCTAATTCGAAACATTTATTTTGGGAAAAATTTCGACGTACTGAAATTTATTTTACCCAAAGGCACATTTTTCGACATTTTTGACACCTAAAAATGGCAGGAAAAAAGGTTTTGCGGACACCGCCCGCTAAATTGAAAAAACCTTCTACGCCACCTGTTTCAGCTCGCCAATTACCTACTGCGCCTGTTGACTCTAATAGCGCGTGTAATTCTGCGAGTAATGACGCAATTACGAGAGACGTAACGACTAAGGCGAATAATGATAAATTACCCGCGTCACTACATGCCGCGAGTAATACACAGTCCGAAGACGAATTATCATTGAGTACCATGCGATCTCGCATTAATCAATCTTCGCTAACTAGGTCGGATCCTAATATTGACAATTCATCAAGTCACACAATGATCGATAATACGACTACCATTAACACGGCAAATAACCCTGAAACCAGTTCGGAATGCGAAAATCACGATTCTGACGTAGAAAGTAATCATAGTCGCTGCATGAATGCCGACAGAGAGCGTGCTAATGCTAATGTGACTAATGATCTTATTTTGAAAGCGCTACAAGCTATTCATTTGCAATTTTCGGATCTTTCTACGCGCGTTGATCAAGATAAAAAGGAAAATGCGGATGAAATGTGTAAACTGCGTTTGGAGCTAAGCACTATGCTTAAACCCCAACCAGTTCTGAATCGCATAGAAACTAATGTATCTGAGCGCGTTAACCACTCAATCGATAGTGCAAATTTTTCTGAATTCAAGGCGCAAAGTGCAAATCGTGCGCAAAGTACGCATAGGGCATCTTCACTGTTGTCTACTAGCAACAGAGCATTGAATTCACGCTCACCTTCAGAAACTGTTCCAGAAAATATCTCTCAAAGTTGTACGAACCGCGCGCCGGAAATCTGTAATTTGTCACAGAATCCAGTAAACACGGGTTTGCAATCAGTGCAAAACTCGGGTTTTTCGGAGAATATACCTACGATTTTGCAGCCGTCGGTATTGATTTCGCAGACGTCGCGATCTCGGCCTTTGCTGCCATTAAATCGTAATGCGCCTTCATTCGTACCTAATCCTTCTATTGAGAACTCGCAGCAGCAACTTAATCCACCACTGCTGCAGTATTTTCCACCTCAAGGAGAAATTTTACCCAATAATTATGTACCTAACCCTATAAATGTGGAAATACCACCTAATAATCCTATCTTGCATTCTTCTAATATCGAAATGCAACCGGTTGAGATAAATTTATCTGGTATTAATAACGAATCTGCAAATTTGCAAAATAAAGCTGCTCCTCAATCTGAATCATCTAGTAGGAAAAAACATGTCAAATTTTCTGACGACAGCTCATCTAATAGTTATGATCGCCCGCGCAGTCGTCGCTCGCCGTCGCAAATCTCGATCGCGCAGACAACGTCATAGGCATAGTTCATGTTCTTCATCTGAAAGCTCGCGTGGTGATTCACGTCTTGCTGATTCCTTGAATCGCGGACCATTTTTGCAGCAGATGCAATTTGCAATTGCAAATAAAAAATTTTTTGACGGCGATAAATTGGATATAAAGGCTTATTTTGCAGAATTTGAATCGCTTGCCAATACCTATGATATTGACAAGGCTGATCATTTAAAATTCGCTACTGGATTTCTTGACCCTTATGTTTTGCGTCTATACCATTTGTTACCTGCTGATATACAACAATCTTATTCGAAAATGAAACATGCGCTAATAACCGAATTTTGTCCTATGGACACCGGTGCGCTCTTTAATCATTTTTTGTCGCACAAACAGCAGCCTAATGAATCGGTTAAAGCTTATTATCTCTCGCTTCGCGAAGAGTTAATTAAATCGGATCCCTATCTTGAAGTCGACTCGCCACATTTCAATAATCTAATGTAACATCAACTAAAACAAGGTTTATTACCACACATTTCGAAAGAGGCATATCATAAAAAACCTAGGGCATCATAAGCTGAATTTTTGGACAATGCGCTTAGCGCTGAATTTGCTAATAAAGAATTTGAGGATAAAAAGGCAGTAACGCCTTACGTATCGGTAACAGCTGCTCCAGTAGGCAGCGTAGTACCTAAAGATACTCCTCGCGCATCTAACCAAAAATGATCCAAATCGTTCACGTCATTGAACGTTTCATGGCTCATCACGTGCTGAGAAACCAGAAAATTCTTCTCGTAAATATTGTACCTTTTGCAAGCGCATAGGTCATATTTATGAGGAATGCTTCACGCGTCAAAGGCAAGAAACGTCTAATAATGCTAATTTTAATAATCAAGCTGATGGAATACTAATTCTATGGCGCGCAATCGCAGCCAATCGCGTTCTTTTTCGCGAGACGTAAATTGTTCCCCCCCCCCCCCCTCGAAAAAAAAAAAAAAAAAAGATTATCGTTCGAATTCACAGAATAGGCATCGTTCTCAATCACGCTATTGTAATTCTAGTCAACATTGTTATTGGTGGCTGCGCATGGAAATGATGTGACGCGTGGTGTAGGAATTGTGATGTGTGCTTACAACGTAAGGTCGGCATTAAATTCCACATCCATTCCATTGCAACCAATCAAAGTATCCGCGCCTTTTGAACTCATTGCATGTGATTGCTTGCATATGCCGCGATCTCCCTCCGGAAATGACCAAATTGTAGTTTTTATAGATTATTTTACAAAATACGTGGAAGCTTTTGCTGTTTCTGATATAAAAGCAACAACTATTGCAAATCTATTACTAAGAGAAATTATACCACGTTATGGAGTCCCCAAGAAATTTTTGACAGATCAGGGGTCAAATTTTTACATCTACCCTAATTTTGAAGTTTGTAAACTATTAAACGTTCAAAAATATTTACAACCCCATATCACCCTCAGTGTGATGGGTTGGGGTGGAACGTTATAATCGTACATTGATTGGCTAGTTTGTCTAAGCTGAGTGCAAGGATCACAGTATGATTGGGAACAATTTTACCCTTCGCATTATTTGCATACCGCGCGACTCCACAATCATCAACTAATATATCCTTTTGAAATGCTTTATGGTCGTGAACCAGCATTTCCTCTTGACACTTTACTCATAAATGACTTTGTGATGGCAACTGAATTTACCATCTGTTGCGGAAAATACATCATTGATTTAAAGCTGACTTTGCAGGATCTGCATGAAATCGCGTCTCAAAATTTATCTCAAGCGCGTAAGCAGCAAAAATCGCAATATGACAAAGCCGTAACGCACACAAATTTTAATCTCTCGGATATAGTCTACCTCAATAATACTTCAGTCATTCAACCTGAAATCGTTAAACTACTCCAAGCGTGTTGGTCCCTACCGGATTATTGACTTACCTATGCCTGAAACTGCGAAAATTGCATATGTCTATAACCCTCTTATTATTCATCACGTTCACAGGAATAGACTTTGCCTGAACCTAAATTACCTTATTCTGACTTAATTATGGAAAACACGCGTATGTCCCTGGCAATTTTGTGTTGGTAAAGTTACCACATTGGCTCCCTTGCCCCGGCAGTAGTCATAAGTTCTGAGGATTTACCGGGCAGGAACAAAAAGCTAAGGACTGCGTCACTTGTACGTTTATTAACTGGTTCTAAAACAGCACATGCCGTACCATTATCTAATGTTTTTCCTTTTGCAGACCCATGGCTGCACAAGGTACCCCAGCAAGGAGGCATTGTTGGAAGCAGCTGGTCGTCGATGCAAATTCGAGGGTTATGTTCCCGCGTCCCTAGATGAGTTTCGTTCGGCGTTGACCAGTATGGCTTTAGAGCGGGATTGGTCGCATCTAACCCGCTGCCGCAACACGATAATCGCCGTGTTGGCGGTCTCAAATCACTTACCGCAAAATGGGTAAAGCATAAAGCAACACATAAAATCGCAAATCACAGAAAGCGCATAAATGATCAACAACCTGGTGGGAGAATCGGCTTGGTAGAAGTCCTTTGCAACCCCTCAAGGTACCAAAGAATAGACTTACCCACCGTCATAGTCTCCGACGACCAGACGGCGTTTGGCGCCATTTTGGCGTTAATTCAGCCATCGAATATGACTAATGACACTTTATTTTTAGGCTACGACTCTGAATTTGTGGAATGACAGAAAGGGCAGGCATTATAAGACCTGGGACCTGCGTTTTCAGCAACTATGCCCCACTTACCAGGACCTCCATGGCCCATTCGTACGCTATGTCCAAGTTGTGAGTGCGACTGGCCATGTGTTCTGTTGGGATCTAGCGAAGTTTCCGCAACCTCTGTTCGGGCTTCACCAGTTGCTCAAAACACGCTTACCTAACGTGTATATGGTGTGTTATGACCCTCGACGCAAGATCGACTTGCGTATTTCCATGTCTACGGGCCAACATTCGAGGAAATTGTTGCAATTCGGATGCAGAAATTCGCACAAACTGCACTGGAAAGACCCATTTATTGCAAATTTCATCGACATTCAGCCGTTGGCAAAAACATTTACTCGTCGTTTACGCATTAAAGCGCAATCGCATTCAAAGCGCTTGGCAGAATTCTTTTTCGACATGTGCATTGATCCAAACGCGTCTGAAACTTCGGACAGGCGTGGAGCTTACCCTTAACTCGGACATGCAGCATTATCTAGCGATGGACGCCCTCATACCTATCAATGCTTTATACTGATAGAAGGGTGTCGCAGGATAATCGCATTACTGACGATAGAAAGCCCATGTCGGTTTCTTTCGTAGGCGATGAGTTGTACATTAAGGCTAGTGGTCCGAAAGCCAAAGTACGCATACCATTGTCGTCTAGCAAGCCACCACAAGGGCAGCTGACAGCGCAGCTAAGCTGAAGGAAGGATTCAAATGGCGAAGAGTTAATCTTAGCTGAGGATTTTATTGCCCGGCTCCGCAACCACAAGTAGCCATAGCGGCAGCACCACCATTGCCTCAGTAACGGAAGCGTTGGCTCACGCTAACGTGTTTGACAATCCTGACTTACAAGTGCAGGCTTGCAAACCATTGCCGACACAGTTTTGGGCCCGGTAAATGCGCCTGACACGGAACCTAAGTCAAAACCAACCAGTACGAGTACACCAGCTTCTGTGTTTTCTTCAAGAACCGATATTCCATACGATTCGCCTATGCTGGGTGTAGAACCATTGATCTCCACTGAAGACAATGATTTATCTCCCAAACGTTTAGTTATGGCGTTATCTGACACCGAGGCGGAAACATAGGCTAACGTGTCGCCACCGCGTGTAACACGCGGAGCAATGGCTCAAAAAGGATTGTTACCGTTTCGCAACTGATTGTTTCACTGTTTGCGAAAGTGGTTCAACAAGCTCCCTTGGGTATCAGTGCACTCTGACCTTGCCGACTCTTCAGCCGGTCGGGCAGAGCAGCAGGCTGACCCAGATGTCATCATGACGGACATCGGCTCTCTCCCGCCACAACCGCAATGCATTAGCCGCACACGAAGTACCACATGTAGCATTATACACGCAAGTAACGACCCAGCCCGTGTCACAAGGTACGACGGCACCGGATACTCGTTTCACGGCTCCTATGGCCATGACGGGTGTGTCTTAGTACCGTGGCAAATTTGCAATCACAGGCTACGCAAAGCCAACCATCAAATTTGGAAGTTGCAATACCTGCGCACGCGTGCTTGGCTCATGATCAAATGGCTGCGAATGATAGCGCTAGAATTCAAAATCACTCGCGCTACGTACAGCATTTTTCACAATGATGGAAAAATATGACGCGCAAACCACCGTGCATTATCGCTGCCAGTTGTTCTGCAACTTACGTTCCTATTTGGGTGAAGTCGCAGGATCGCGCTAGGTCGATCAGTTGATCGAAGCTGCTCAAGTGTACTTCTCGATCGAGTGTACGCAATCCATTTGCAGTACGTGAATTCGACTGATTCGCCCCGCGCCCTTTAGTGTGGTCTACGCTCGCACAGCCTTTGGCTGATGCTGATTGTGAGCCCGCACCTAGGTTCATCAGCAATATGAGCGTCTTTAATCGATTATTTTATCCCGACCAATACTTTGTGCGCATTTGGTTTTTTATCACAACCGGAATGATGTTGTATGAGGTTCCGCTTCGAGTATTTGGTCGTACACCTACATCTTGACGCACCAAGCAAAGTGATTGACGGCGTGACACATCAAATTTCTCCAGATTTATATCCGCATCGAATGTCACCAGCGCCGGATCATCGCAGCGCCACTCCTAATACCGACATGCCAGATGGTCGATATTTTCAATACTTTCGAGAATTTCAGTCTTTATATGAATCGCAGTATCAACATATGACGGTCTTTTTCTTCAATAGACGTCATGCGCGGCTTACAGCGCTTTTGGAATTTCTGGATAGAAAATTCCACTATTTCGCATACGCCTATGGCAATGCCGGAATAGGCTGGCGATGACGGAACAGCTGCGTCGCATGTTACGCGTAGCGTTTCTTGCAAATCTTACACGCCATCTCCACATGAGGCTTTTCCAGGATTCCTGGACTTACCAGCACGAATCAAAAGTCCTCATGTTTTGCACAACATGATTAGGCAAATTAGGTTAGCTACCGACCCGGCACTTGAAGTTACGTTCAGTTTGATCGTTTTTGAGGTCGTCAAAAATCTGTATTTTACCTCAAACATCGAATACGAGACGAATTGGAAAACAAAGGAGCAGAGAACTTTTATGGGTTCCATGATCCTTGTTGTTTCTTGATATGCCCTTGCCTGACTTTTCCTTGAGTACAATTATATATGTTTTAATACTATGACGATTTGGCAGTATAATTTATAATTTGATGGCTGAAGGTTAACAAAGTACAGTATGCTGTTGCTGCTGAGTTTCTTGTTAATATCACTGAAGTTTGTCATATGCCAGAAGACGAACACAAGGCAAAATTGAATCGTTTTTATGATACTAAATCCGAGCACACTTTGTGTCGGTTGAAGAATTTGAAAAACAACAAGTAAGAAGACTCGTTCAAGCTGAAGTTGCAGCTAAGTTAAAGCGCGTTTAGGCCAAAGGGGATCGAGGCGACAAGACCTGCAGTCATCCCGGCAGCGCTATGCGCAAACGCACCATCGTTTGCAATCACAAGCACAGCAACAGACACAAGTAAAACCGCATGTACAGCAATACACAAGACCGCAGACCCAACCGCGGCAACAGCAGAAATTCACGGAATCGCGTGAGCGTTCCGAGGCATTCTCAGGCCGATGCTGGTCATCTGTCGCGCTTGCAACAGCAGCAGCCTTATGAATATTGCCGTCCGCCACAGTCGAACCGCAGAACTCATCGGGGCCGGTCGCAATCCCGGCCAACGCCAACAATGGGACCAGTATCAATCACCGTTGGAGCAAAGTCAACCAGCCACGGGGGTAATCAGCCACAAACTTGACCGGGTCCACTTTTGCCAAACCGTGGCCTGTTACGCAACAACAACAGCGTCCACGCAAACCTTCATGACAACAAACTTACGTGCCTTACCGGAGCAATTATTTACTCCGACACCACCCATACCACGTCGTTACGCGGACGACTACGAGGACGACGACGATTTTGAGGACGACGACACCCGCTGATCCACATTGCCGCTTACGCCAACATCTGTACGGGCGTAGGCAATCGCCATATCAGTATCGCGGAGCGTTCAAATATGCGTCATGAACCAGAATTGGATCAGGAATATTTTCAACAACAATGTCACGGAAAATTGTATGGCTCGAAGGCCAAGTACCGTTGATGAATATTAATTTACAAGTTCGACGTACTGAACTTTTGGAAACTTGTGACGGCGTCGACCTTCAACTAGCAGTTTTTCGTCAATTTTTTCGTTTTTCATCCTGATGTGGATTCCAGGATTTTGTGTATCGTCTATTTCTTGTGCATTTTTTCTTCTTGTCATTTTTTCTCTTGTTGTAAATTTTTCTTTGTCGGTGCTCGTATTTTTCCCCGTAATCTTGCATAATTTGCCATTTTTTCTGTTTTTTTACCTCGTATCTTACTTGTCAGTGACTTTAACTTTTTGCTCAGCATAATTTTGCCTTATCATTCCGTGTCTTACTTTTCTTGTGTTTAATTAGGCGGTGTTACTATTATGGTACCTCTTAACTTTAATGGACAAGGAGTTAATTTACACTCCACCCAAAATTTTCAAATCAAAATTTTTCTCATTACCCGGGGACTGAAGGAGGCTACTTGGGCAGCATGATCGAGTATTATGCTATGTTGTCACATCGGAGTTCATCATTACTCGGGCAACAATATAGTTCCTAGCGCCATGGTGAGTGTTGCTCTTGAGAGTTTTCCTGAGTGCGAACGAGGTCATGCCTTGACCGACTATCGATATTTGTTATTTTTTCGTTCTTTTTATTTTCGTTTTTCTTTACGTTCGCTCAGGATGAGGCGTTGCGGACGCCAGAGTAGAGGCGTTGCAGACGCCAGAGAGAGCCGAGTTGTAGAGCGTCGCTGACGCTAGTTGCCGTTGTTTGGTACTCGGTAAATTCTCCACTTCGTTACTAATTTTTTTTTTCTATACGTGGGGAGTGTAACTGCGAGATATGATGCTTAGGCGAACCTGCCTTAGCAGTTCGCATTAGCCATACAGCCAATACTAGTAGCTATCTATGATAGTGTACTGTGGGCTATGCCTTCGGTCTTCCCATTATTTTCCCAAATTTTCAATAATAAAAAACATTTAGATACTTGTCCGGTATCTTAGAGCTAAGTGTATGATAATAGTAATTGTTTCATGCATACCGCTTGTGTAATCGATAACAATTGATCTGAGATAAAAGTCATTTCAGTATTATGTTAAATTGATCATTGTTTTAATTTACTGTTAATGGCCCTGGAGGCCAGTGTACTGAAGGTCGTGTTAGTTTTCTGGCTTGTTTGGTTTTTCGTTGGCCGGTTATTTTCGACTGTACATTGTCATTTTTCTTTATGTATTTTGTTTCCCCGGCTATAGGCCGTGTGTTCTCTGCCGAATAAATCCCAGAAAACCAACCCAGTGGTTTTGGATATACCGAGGGTTAGGTCGGCCATCAACCCTGCTGTCCAGGAACTCCACCCATCTAGTGGACTGATAGGCAAATTCCGTACAATAGTTTCTTTTCCTATCCAAAATCATAATTTACTTCTCAAGCCAAAAATTGATCAAAATCATTATCTAATCTTTAAGGATGATTGATCAGCATAGAGCTCGTTGTTGTTGTTTTCATAGTTCAGCGTGCTACAAATTAGGAACTAAAACATTTCTGATCAGGCACTGATTGAAAATAGTTAAATTACAACTTGAGCTTGAGATAGGTCAACTGACCTCCGCGGCAATTACCGCGACTAGGTAGGTAGCCTTAGGTCTTAGGGCGTAGCTGCTGAGATCACCCGACATAAAAGCGGCCAGCAATATTAGGGCTGAGGGATCGAAGCTGTAAGGTCTGTAAGGGTCCAAGATCGAAAGCCTTAGGAGCTGCGCGATTGGGGCCAGCACTAAGCGTAGACTTAAGTACCTACGTACCTAGGTAAATCTCGAAGGTAATGCTAGGCCGGTCTGTGTCGCCTTGTAGATACAGGCCCCCTACATTTACATAATTTCGGAAGTTTGTAAACTCTTAAACGTTCAAAAAATATTTACGACCCCATATCACCCTCAGTGAGATGGGTTTGTGGAACTTATAACTGCACCTTAATTGGATGGTTTGTCTAAGCTGAGCGCACGATCCCAGTATGACAAGCAATTTTGCCATTCGCGTTATTCGCATATCCGCGACTCCGCAATCATCAACTAATATATCTCCTTTTGAAATGCTATATGGTCGCGAACCAGCGTTTCCCCTGACACTCTACTTATAAATGACTTTGTGATAAATCCAAATTTAATCTCTGTTGCAGAAAAATATGTCATTGATTTAAAGCTGACTTTACAAGACTGCACAAAATCGCATCTAAGCACTTAGCTCAAGCGCATAAGCAGCAAAATCTCAATATGACAAATCCGTAACCCAAACAAATTTTTCTGTCTCGGATATTGTCTATCTCAATAATACTTCAGTAATCCAACCAGAAATTGGTAAATTATCACCTAAATGTGTTGGTCCTTACCAAATCATTGAACTACCTTACCCAGAAAATGCTGTACCGCTATGTCTATAATCCTTTAATCACTCATCTTGTTCATTGGAATAGACTTTTACCTGAGCCTAAACTACCGTACTCGGATTTAATTGTCGAAAGCACGCATATGTCCCTGGCAATTTTGTTTTGGTAAAATTACCACATCGCTCTCTTGCCCTGGCTGTAGTGATAAGTTTTGAGAACTTACCGGGAAGGGAGCAAAAAGCTAAGGACTGCGCGCCACATGGGTGTAATGGGGGGTATGCACCTACCCAGAAGTTGAAATACCCCCAGAAATCAAAATACCCCCCCCCCCAGAAAATTTTTTTGCTGTTTTAGCAATTTTTTGATGCCATTGGATAGTGCTTGATGAGAAACGTCGAAAAATAGTGTTTTTTTCTGCCATACGACCACTTTTAAGACCATTTTTTGACCTTTAAAAATTTTTTCACCCCCTCCAGAAATTTTATCACTCCCCTCAGAATTTTGGTGCTGCCCACCTATGCTGCGCGCCTGTACGTTTATTAAATGGCTCTAAAACAGCACATGCCGTACCATTATCTGACGTTTTCCCTTTGCAGACCCATGGCTGATGAGGGTACCCCAAGCAAAGAGGTGTTGCTGGAATCAGCTGGTCGCTGATTCAGTTCTGAAGGGCGCAACTCGCTGACCCTAGATGAGACTGTCATTTCCATTAAATATGGCTTTGTAACAGGGGTTGGATTTTCCAGACCTGTTACCACAAAATGATGACCGGCGTGTTGGCAGTCTAGAAGTTTTAAGTGCAAAAATGATTTCATATACACCAAATGATGCGAAAAATCATCGCAGACGCATAAATGATCAAGAGCTCTGGTGGGACAGAACTTTGTAGATTCCCTTTGGCTACCCTTTCGTGTGCCAAAGAGGGAGAATTCTACCGACTGTTTTAGTCACCAATGACCAGCAGTCTTTTGCAGCTATTTTGGCTTTAATTCAGCCATCAAACATAATAAATGGCACCTTATTCTTAGCTATGATTCAGAATTTGTGAACGACCAAACGGATCTTTAAAAACTTGGGATTTACGTTTCCTTACAAATCTGTCCAATCTACCAGGACATCCACGGCCTATTTGTGCGCTATGTCCAAGTAACTAGCGCGAATGGCCACGTGTTCTGTTGGGACATTTCTTACTTCCCAAAACCACCGTTTGGGCTACACCAACTGCTTGCAACGTGCCTGTTGGACGCGCAAATGGTGTGTTATGACCCAACACAAGATAGAATTGCTTATTTTCATGTTTACGGCCCTACGTTTGAAGAAATCTTGGCAATCCCTGATGTTGAGCTTTCAAAATAAACTGAATTGGAAAGATCCATTATGGCAAATTTTATCGACATACAGCCTTTAGCAAGAACGTTTACTCGATTATCATATTACAGCGCTGTTGTACAAGGGCAGTTTTTCGCTTATTGAATGTCGTTTCTTTGATATGCTTATTGATCCGAACGCACCGGATAATTTTGGCCAGGCATGGAGCTTACTGTTAAAACATGATATGCAGGTTTATTTGGCGTTGGACGCCCTGATTACTATTGATGTTTTCATATTGATAGAAGGCTGCTCACAAAATAACCGCATTACCGCAGATAAAACCGTTACCATTTTTGTTTAAAGGCGATGAGATGCATGTTAAATCTGGCAGACCAAAACGAGATGGCGTATGCCGTTGTCTCACACGCCTTCACAGGGCCAGTCGACCAGCTTGGCGACTGAAGTCACCGTTGATTTGGACGGCGGCGAGCTGACCACTTTCAGATGATTTCTATACGCTGGCTCTGCACCAACAAGTGCTATGCTGCAGCAACCACCGCTGCCTCTGTAACGGATGCATTGGCCCAGGCCAACGCTTTCAAAAACCCCACTTTACGCTCAGGGTTTGTAGGCCGTTGCCGGTACAGGGCTGGGCCCGGTCATAGCGCCTGGCACTAAACCTATACCAACCAGTACTAGTACGCCAGCCTCTGCGACTACTTCGCAAGCTGATATCCAATTTGAATCGCCTATGCTCGGAGTAGAGGAACTGCATCTACGGTTGAGCCTGATTTATCACCAAAACGTTTAATGATTGTGTTATCGGACTCTGAGGCCAAAAGGCAGCTAATTTGTCGCCACTGCGTACCACACGCACTGCATTGGCGCAAAAGGGGCCACTGAATCGTTTCGCAACCTATTGCTCCGCAATCGCTTGCGGCGGCGCAGCAGGCACCCCGGTTTTGGGGTCGTTCCTGCCTTTACCAACTTCACAGCCGGATTGGGCAGAACGTCACCGGCCCCTGATGTCATTATGTTGGATATTTTAGGCCTGCCTCCGCAAGCACAATGCACGCTGTCACCACAGGAAATACAGCAGGCTGCGTTGTCTACGCAAATCGCGCCGCAAACCGCGCCACAAGGCGTGTTGAATTTATTGGAACCTGGTACTCAATTTACCGTACCCATGGCTATGATGGGTGCGTCGGATGCTGTAGCGCGCATTCAACCACAGAATATCGAAAATGTAGCGTTGAATGCAGAGGCAGCTGCAGTTCCTCCGTACATAGAAGCTATACGTGAACACGTAACGGCTGAAGAAAACGCGAGAGTGCGAAATCACTCGCGTTATGTCCAACACTTTTTCAACATGATCGAAACCATGATGCGTGAGGCGCCATGCTATATTGTCCCTATGACGTTTTGCACAATTTGCGCACTTACTTAGGTGAGAAGTCGAAGGAATGTTTGTATAACCAGCTGCTCGAAATTGCCCAAGTGCATTTTGATCGAGTTTATGCAGCGCATTTGAGTTACGCGTCTTTGACTGACACACCTGTGCGTCCTTTAGTTTGTACTACCATTGCACAGCCTTTGACTGATGTTGATCATGGGCCATTGCCTCGATTCATTAACCAAATGAGCGTTTTTCTACGCCTATATTATCCTGACCAATTTTTTGTGTGCAACCGGTTCTTTATCACCACCGGAATGATGCTTTATGAGTTCCATTGCAGTACTTGGTCATTCATCAACACCTCAAACCGCAAGTGTTGTAACTGGCGGTAAGCTCACCAAATCAGACCCGGAATTTTGCCGCACCGCATGTACCGGCACCAGATCATTTGCTGATACTAATATCCATGTAGCCAAATGGTCGATGTTTTGATAATTCTAAGTTTCAAGCTGAAGATACGATTTGGTATCGATTTTGTTATCTTTTAGCAATGAATGTAATGCACTGCAAAAGACGCTGCGTGGAATTTCTGGACGAAGTTTCACCTTTATGCATACGCCTACGGCAATGCAGCTATAGGTTGACGCATGGTGGAACAGCTGTGTCGTATGTTGCGGCGCGTAGCTTTTCTTGGCAAGTTTTACCTCCCCAGTCAGTGTCTTTCGGGTTTCCCAGAATTGACCACGCAAATCAAAAATCCGACCATATTACACAATATGATTTGCCAAATCAGGTTGGCAACCGATCCAGCATTTTGAGGTTCCGGTTCAGTTTGACCAATTCAGAGGTCGCCAAAAATTGGCCTTTTACCTAAAGCACCGTTGGAGGAGATTTGGAAAAAATTCGCAAAGAGAGACAACAGGCCTCCTTGCAAGACTCTCGTGGGTCTCGGCAAGCTGCTTGCCAGGCCCAAAGTCCGTCTGTCTCTTGGGCTCAAATCTAAATACAAAAGTATGACTATCAGCCGCGCGACAGAGAAAATCTTGCTTGTGAGCTTCAAAGGGCTTGTGACAAATTGCGCCGCGCCGGCAGCTCACGGAAACACCAGGCATTATGCCAAATGTCGGAAGATGAGCACCGTGGTTGAAAAATTTGGAAAAAGAATGAGTGAAAAGGCTTGTTTGCACTTGAAATTCGCAGCAAAATTAAAAACTTGTGCAAACCAAAGGGGCCCTGGGCAGCAAGACCCGCAGTCGTCCCGGCAGAATGCAGCGCAAACGCACCAGCGTTCACAATCACAAGTACAACCACAAGCACAAGTAAAACCCTATGCACAGAACTCACACACGACCGCAGACCCAGCATGGCAAAAATATACAGAATTGTGTTTGCATTCGAAGGGATATTCACAGGCAGATGTGCCGTCACCTGTCACACTTCTGCAGCAGCAGCAGCCTTGCGAATATTGCTGACAACCACAATTGAACACGGAACTCATCAGGGGCCGGTCACCAATCACGTCTGGCAACAAATGAGATCCAATTGTATCAACCACCGTTGAGTCCAAGATCAATCAGCCACTGGGGTCTATGCCCTGCCACAACCTCAACGTGAACCATTATTGCCAAAACCGTGGCCTACTCGCAACCAAACAGCAACTACGCAAAACTTCACGCGAAGAATCATATGGTTTTCACCCGGAACAATTTTTGACACCGGTGCCTCCAACCCCGCGTTGTTACGCGGATGATTATGACAAGGAGGACAAAGACAAGGATGACAGTCGACCAGTCGTGCGCATCAACGCCTACGTCAACATATGTACGGATGTAGGGATTCGCCATATCAATATTGCGAGCGTTCAAACACGCATCGCAAAACCGATTTGGATCATGAGTATTTCCATTGCCATTACGGCAAGCAGCGGCGCTCGTAAGCTAAAATTATGAGGATCACTATTAATTTTCAAGTTCGATGTACTGAACTTTTTGAACTCTGCAATAGACGTCAAATGGACCAGCAGCTTTTCGTCGTTCGTTTTTTCGCTCCTGATGTGGATTCCAGGACTTTTGCCTTTCATTCATTTCTTGTGTAATTTTTTTCTTGTCATTTTATTGCTGTAATTTTTTGATTGTGGTGCTTATTTTCTCAATCATCTCGCATAATGAAATTCCTCAGTTTTATCGTGACCTTGTATTTTTAATTTGTCTATGTCTTTAATCTTTGCTCATGCATAATCTTGCCTTATTACCTTGTGTCTTAAATTTTTGTCAATAGCAGTGTTACTATTATGGTATCTTTAATTCTCTAACAGACAAGGGTTTCTTTACCCAGTAAAAACCTTTTCAATTCAGTGCCATACCCAGGGACTGAAGGAGGCTGATGAACAGCATGATCGAATATTATGCTATCTTTGTCAAGACTGGAGTTCATCATTGCTCGGGCAACAATATAGTTTTAGCTAGCGTCATTGAGCGTGTTGCTCAGAGAGTTCCTGAGTGCGAGTAGGAGTCACGCATTGACCGTTATTTGTTATCGCTATTTGTTATTATTATTGTTATTTTATTTTCCATTTGTGTGTGGGACGGGGGGCATTTTGAACGCAGAGTGTTGATTAGTAGAAGCGTTGCGGACGCTAGTCGTTATAGTGTACCCTTAAAAAAATTCTCACTTTGTGTCTAATTTTTTTTTCTATATAATGGGAAATTATAACTGCGAGAGTTACACGGTTGGCAAACTTGTGTTAGCAGTTCACGGTAGCCACTTACTTGCTCAATACTGGTAAGCGTATCTGCAAGTTGACCGCTGTGGGCTATGCCTTCGGCCTTCCCACAATTTCCCTAATTTTCAATATTAAAAAACATTAAGATACTTGTCCGGTAACATAATTAATTATATGATAATAGTAATTGTTTCATGCATACGCTCGTATTAGTTTAGAACATTTGATCTGATATAAAAGTATTCCAGTATTATTTTATTTTGACGTTAACTTCTTTTGCATGTAATGGTCCCATGAGGCCATCTTAGTTAGTTTAGTTGATTGCGTACGCTTGTCTAGTGGAGTACGTTTTGTTTCCTTTATAAGTTATTGTTGGTTCGGCATCTGGCCGTGTACATAGACTTTGAATAAAATAGAAAAACCTACCCAGGGGTTCGTTATACCGAGGGTAAGGTCGACATTCCCAGCGTCGAGGATTTTGGGACCTTTAGTGGAAGGATAGGTAAATTTCGTATGACTGTTTATTTCGTCCAAAGTCTTAATTCTTTTCTCATTCCAAAAACTGGTCAAAAATATTATTTAATCTTTATTGATGATTGATCAGTCTAGAGCTGGTGTTGTTTTTCAAATTTCATTGTGCGTACATTAGGAACCAAAAACATTTTGATTGATTCGAACCCAGAAAATAAGTTAAATCATCAACTTGAGCATTGAGACGGTCAGCCATTCTGCGGCAATTCCGAGATTTAGGTAGGTACTCTTAGGGCTTAGTGCATAGCTGCTGAGATCACCCGACGAGAAGCGGTCAACTATATTAGGACTGAGGGGATCGAAGCCGTAAGGTCTGTAAGGGTCAAAAGGCCGAAGCGTTCCAGGCTAAGCGATTGGGGCCAGCGCTGAGAGCAGATCTAAGTACCTAAGTACCTGAGCCGAATCTCGAAGGCAAATACACCGTTCCTATGTTGTTCCGTAAAACATAGGGCGACTCTATGTTACACGACTATGCCCTCTGTTTTATTTAACTTTGAGGTTTTTGAAAAAATTTGAAGTGACTACAAAAAGTGTTTTATACTAATACAATTAATATGGTATTCTACAATATGTCGAGTCACTTGGAGACGCATGCCATTGTCAAGCCAGATTACTGCATCAAAAGTTTAAACCGCTTTGCAGTCTGATTCTTGTCGGAAAATTTTGAAGAAAACCGCAAAGTTCGTAAGCTGATGTATTCATCAGTTTGATAGGTCACATTAAACACAACTTCTGAAGAATCTGCATCTCTATTGAGATTTTTCACAGCGGATGCCTCTGCATCCAACTCATTATCAACTGTTTCGTTGAACTTTGCAATTTCTTTTGAATTTAACCCTCGATTTTACCATCATACTGATAGACTCGATTTTTGATCTTAAGTTCTAAACTCACTTATCGGAGTTGGATGGACACCCATGAGTCGAAACTTGGGCGGGTTCCGTAGGTGGGCAACACACCTAAAATTCTGGGGGTGTAAGTTTTTCAAAGGTCAAACAAATGGTCTTATTTCAATAGTATAATAGCGAAAAACACCGTTTTTAACATTTATCATCAAGTACTATCTATTGGCATAAACAAATTGCGAAAAAACGAAAAAAATTTAAAAATTGAATTCTAAGGGGTATTCTGGCTTCTGGGGGTATTTGAACTTTATGCGTATACATACCTCCCTAAACTCCTCACGCTTACGTCCACGTACGTGTGATAAAATTTAAAGTCATAATCTCAATAAATTCTTGTTGGAGATAGAAATAATGATGTTTTGAGCTTTTCTCGCGAGCTCTACTATAAATTAAGCAAAATTTCGAAAAAATCGAAATAATTATGTTGATTTCTGTCTTCAAAAATTGTGTAGTATAAAATATGGCCGCAGCACAAAAAATTTTTTTAACTTTTAAGAATGCATATGTAACATTCGTCCGTTACACTTAGTACATGAGAGTGCATCTAAGCATGTGTTTCACTGAGAACTCTGAAATGTTTTGAAGTAATCTTTTGTTTCTGACAATAAAAAATGTTCGAAATTGCTGTTTGCAAGTGAGTATATTTTGGCACCTGTTCAAATAGTCTCTGTACGCCTAACCTTTTCTATTTGTTTCAGTAGTGACGGGGTATGAGAGACATCCGCATGTGGAAAATCTCTTGTTTCAGCTTTTTATTAGATAATATGAAAGGGTTTTTAGTGTAGAATTTCGATTTTTTATTAAAACATTATGTTTACATTTTTATGTAAATCGAAATATTATAGCAATGTTAATTATTTTAGCAAGTTTTAAGAAAAATTGAATGGTCTTTATCCTGGAATGTTTCAATAGTTTATTTTTCAAATCGGAAGGAAAAGCAAGCAAAAAAGTGGCAGCATGTAAAAATGTAAAAATGACAAAAAATCAAATCTTCAAGTTTACTGAAGGTTTTATTCGCTTTGCTGTTATTAGTAGTAAGGCTGAAAAATGTGCATGGTACACGAGAATGCGTCGTAGGCATTTGATTTGGAAATCTTGATGCGTTGAATGTGTCTTTTTGTTTCTATTATATGCAAAAAATAAAGTTCTTAAAATCGCTCCTTATAGAGGTAGTATACTGTAACGTTTGTTAAAATAGTCTGTTCACCTATACAAAGTAGATAAAGATAAAGATAAAGATAAAAAATTAAGAAAGATAAAGATAATTTGCAAGATAAAGGAACCAAAAGAGATAAAGATAAAGATAAAGTGTTCACATGTTGGTCGCCTGGACCCAGGAGAATGATGTTTGTGAAGTGCAACAAACGAGTGGGTGATGTAAAGCAGCCAACTGATTGGCCTAATTTTACACCTGATATCAAAGAATTTGATAGGCATTAAGCACACATAAATGTATTAGGCTTGGGGGTTTTGCCCGCGGTATCTGACTGACCCACGTACTACTACTGCTGGCAGACAGCAAGTCATTTTTTCTTTTCACAGATCAAACCCTGCTCTGTGCGCCTGTACAAAGTATAGTCACAACAGTTATTGATTTTTCAAACTTCTCAATGTTCCCCAGGCTTGGACTCAGATTAGCTTGGGTGCTAGTAGCAGTACTCCCTTTAGATTGGTATCACTTCCGCTTACTTAGGTTGATATACAGGCATTAGTTTGGGCCGCACGCCATAGGGTTTAAACAATCGTTTTCCTTTCTTTTCTTGTATCAATAAAACTTGAATGTTTCATGTCAAACCTGCATTTTTTGGATTACATGCTAACTTATGTACATACTTTATCTTTTTTGCAAGATAAATTCCTATCAAAAAGATAAAGATAAAGATAAAGATAGCCTGTGATTTTTTCCAAAA